>JANHGC010007648.1:629281-640136 GCA_027560395.1 Boaedon fuliginosus
TTGAGGTAAATTGGTGGAGAAATGCAAGTTTGTATAGAGCACATAGAAACAAACACCTCTCTTTTATAGATATAGATAATTTCCATAATAAGGATAAGTCAGAATGGATTTTTTTACTGAATACTCTTGCTGATTTCCAGAAATATTATAAAAACTATTCATTGTAATTGTCTATTACTTGAAAGGATATCATTTGAGTCAGTGTCCTGTTCTGTGATGATGTTTTAATTGAACTGATAGATTAATTAATTAGGAAAGTTTAGGGTCAATCTACCATTTAATTTGCTCTCATTGTGGTTTGTATTAAGTAAATGTGTAATTTTATAAACATTTAAGCAGGCCTCCTACTATACATGGGTCTTATTCCCACATATAATATTGCACAGCAGAGTAGGGCAAGGGGGATTAATTTGGTGTCAGGAATGTCATGACATAGATCCCACCTCTTTTCTACACATGCTTCTGTATCATTTACATGTCCCAAAGTGGCAGAGCTTGCAATATAACACTGCTTCCTTTATTCTGCTGAGAACCTGTGGATGGCACTAAGACAGATAATTTCTTCTGAATTTCTATCATAATGCTCCTTATAGCCCTCTTCATTGGCATTCCAGAAGAGAAAAAATGCATTGGATGCCTACATCAGATCCTTCACCAACATTTGGTTTCCTGCAGGAGAAAATGGCACATGGGTTTGCTGGACAGTGAGAATAACTCCCTGAACTACAGGTATCTTCAAGTAAATGTAAACAGAACATTATCTCATTTTTCCTTGTTCAGTATAGGTAGTCCATGACTTACAACAGTTCATTTAATGACCATTCAAAGTTACAGCAGCACTGAAAAAAGTGATGTATGTCCATTTTCACACTTAGGAAAAGCAGCATCCCCCTGGTCATATGATTTACATTTGGATGCTTGACTACTGAATCACATTCAGGATAGTTGCAGTGTCCTAGAGTCATGTGATATCCTCCTTTTGCAATCTTCTGACAAGCAAAGTCAATGGGAAAACCAGATTCACTTAACAACCGGGTTACTATTTTAAGAATTGTAGTGATTCATTTAAGAAATGTGGTGAGAAAAGTGGTAAAATGAGGCAAAACTCACCTAACAAATTTCTCACTTAGCAACATAAATTTTGGGCTCAATTGTGGTCGTACATTGAGGTTTATCTGTATAAACAGGCCTGAAAAAGAGAAGATAAGGATGTATGGGGAGAAACTGGCCTCCTATACGTCTCACCGCACACATTCTCTGGAATCCCTAAAGATAACTTGTTTCACAAAATAACCCTGGCAAAATTAATAACAGTATATTCCTACCTCATTGTATGTGACAAAGGAGATGCAGTCCACCTTCTTAACCAACAAAATCCCTGTTGGTGGTTAGGTTCCCATCTATGTAGAAGTAGGACTCTATCATTAAGCATCTTATGTATTTGCTGACAAGGTATCCCAGGCTTCATCTGCCAATTCCTTCTTGGGGCTATTGTCCACCCTCCTCTCCTATCTACTGCAATGATCAAAATTCTAGCGATGTTGTTATTAAACAGAAACAGCCTGAAGAACAGAACTGATAAGCAACAGGCAGGAGGAATCTTATCTTCTATCGAAACAGGAGATTTACAGATAAGACACTACTGAGCCAGCTTACCACTGTAACTTTGCCAACCATCTACTGGAGAAGCAAAATCACAATTGTCAAGATTTCTGGGAAGAATTACCGTTTTCCAGCTGCTGCATTTCACATGCTTTAATAACAACACTTATTAATCCACCAATTGCTTCCCTGATTAGAAATTTACACACGGATAGTAATATTTCAAGTCAAATTTCGTGGAAACATAAACGCCTGACATGGTGTAGACCAGGTATAGAATATTTGCTGTAGTGAGAGACTTCTATAAATCTACTCCTATAAAAGCTTTAAAAAAGAAGAAAGCAAACTATTATCAACCTTAAATAGTAAACACTTTACTTTGATTAGCTTTTGAAAAGAGATGCAAATTTTAAAGAGGGGAATTTTGAAGTTCCAAAACTCTCGGCTGGCTTAAGTTGGCAACGACTAATTGTGGCAAGATGGTTTCAGCTTCTGCAGTGAATTTCTCAATCATCTAGTCCTCTTGGCATGGAGGATGGTATGTGAGTTGATTTAGGACACTTCATTCACACATGTGAGGATATATAGATCACACACAGACCTCTCACAGCAATTCAATGGGGAAATGACAACATAGCCTTTGTCCTTGACTTTGATGGTAAAGTACAAGCAAATGCCAATTGGGAGCACATGGTTCTTACATCCCTAAATTTAGATCTATGAAACCAGGACAGAAATTCTTCAAGGATTACAACTAAAAATTAGTGAGATTACACAAGATTCATCTAGATTCTAAAGAGTAGCTTTTGTGGGCTGAGTTTTTTTCTTTCTTTTCAGAATTGGCACAGCAGACTCCACCTCCATGTTAATCTGCAGTGAGGTAAAAGGTTAGCAGGTAATATGCTGACAGCACCAGCCTGCCTTTTGTTGAGGCATATCACTTCATAGATTTCTTAACTTTCCCATATTTTCACATATTATCATGAGGGCATGAACTTGCAGATATAGCACAACAACTCAGCATATTGTATTGGCACTGAAACAACTGAGGGAAGTGCTCCTGAAATGGTAATTTGAGTAAAGTATGACTCAGGATATTTTGGAAGCTACCCACCCTAAAAAAACTCACATAGTTTCACATAGTTATGGAGCCAATTATGAAATCACAGAAAGACAATGAATCCAGCATGGATCAGGCGTATCTTCCACCTACAATAATCCACTTATATTCAGCTCAGGGAAAAGAGTTGAAGATGGAGGCAGGGTGAGGAGGACTTAAATATGAGATAAGTGTTATTGAAGGGGATCAGATGTCTCTCTAATGCAATGTTCACTTCCCATACAACTCAACCATCTGTGAAATGCACGAGCACAATAAAACCCTCTCATGTGCATTTTCATCAGCTGATGTTGAGAGGCAATATGGACAGCAAGGGACAGTTTCGGATACTAAGCAAAACTAATAGAGAGATGGGACTGTATCCCATATAAGCACAAACTTTCACATGCAAGTTATAGCTGTAAAGGATTTGTTCATGTGGTAAGAAAATATATATTACAGTATACACACAGTTATAGAACCACATATCCCATTATCTTCAAGTAAATCTATCCCTTTTTATGCGCATCTTTGAGGGAATTGGAGGGGTAAGCGGTGTGTGCAAGATGACATTATTGCACAAGTGATGCAAATGTGTCATTTATTTCCTTTGTATTATGGCATGACTGATACAAGCTACAGGTATGCAATGATGTATACAGTGACATTGTGGCTGTCCCTGGATGGCTATGCCCTCCTTCCACACATCCAAGACTCACATATCTTCACAAGACTCACATATCACAGTAGTATTGGTTGGCAAAAGACCTCCAAGACAAGGGGTGAACAGATCATATAGCATGGATACATATTCAAGAGAATCTATTTATATTCATGAGGCCGTTCTTGTCATTACTACACAACTATATCACTGGTAGGGTCACTGCCGGCATGCAATGCATACTTCTACAGAATTTTACTTAGCATCACACACACACACACACACACACAATCCCGATTATTAAAGTTTGATAAGATCTGTTTCTGGTGCTGGCAATTCTTAGTTCTCCATAAGTATCAAGCATCATGGTGCCTTCCTTATAAGTTATACAATTTTGCACATCAGGTTATGGCAACTTGTATAACCCAATCTCACGCATTGTTCAAGAACTGAAAATAAAGATTTCATTCTTCTTGATCATGGATAGTATAATATATATGGAGACTATGTTGCCTCCTATCCATAACTTTATCCATTCCTTTTTTAATATACTGTATAGTCCATAGTACACTATTATAGTGCATAAACTAAAGGCTGGTCTTATAAAAAAATATCACAAGATACCGTTAATACACCAAAATGCTAGACATTATAGGAAATGTCTGCTTTGCTTGTAGTATTTTATACTTTTCTGCAGCTTAGATCAGGAAGACTATTAGCATCTTGTGATTTAGATACCAATAGTCTGCTTGGGTATGTAAAGTATGTCCATGTGCTTCCTGTTATGGTGGGTTTCAATGTTATGACACTTCCTGGCCTCTTAATGAGCAGTTCAATCACACAAGGTTTTTTTAAACGGGACAGTTTTGAAATGCCCAGGTATAGAATTATTACCAGTAGTTTGGAACTTGCTGATGCTCAAGAACTTTCATTGCCCAAGAGTTTAATAAAATTACAGCAAATGTAATCTACTCTGAATAAGTTCCATAGATTGGATAATGCAGCATTTTGCCTTCTTCAGGACAATATGAAAAGCTGATGCAGAGTGAATGTACTTGTATTTCAGTGTATCTGCTACATTGTATGCCAGAAGACGTGTGTGTGTGTGTGTGTGTGTGTGTGTGTGTGTGTGTGTGTGTGTGTGTGTGTGTGTGTAAATTAGGCCTCATGAACAAACAGCATCTGATTATCCCAAATCTCCAAGTCTCTCTTTTGTCAGGTTACTCTGTTCTAGAACAGCCTGTTAATGTTTACCTCAGAAGAAAATATTTTTGTAGACTTGATGACTTTACTCAATTATGTATCTTCCCAGTGTCATTATTCCACATACTGCCCTGAAAACTAGCTTTGCCTTGAGATAAAATTGCACACTGGATCACCTTATGACATTGCATAGGAAAAAAAGTCTCTGTGTGTATGTGTGTGTGTGTGAGAGAGAGAGAGACAGACAGACAGACCAATCCATGATAAGAAAAACAAAACCAGCCATCAAAAAAGAGCCTAATTTGTAGCAAACAAAAGTATCTCAACTGATGCTCCAAAATCTAACCACAGAGCAAAGTTGTTCAGGAAGCTGTAAGACTGGTGTTTCTGTAGCTTTTTCTCCTTTCACACTTCTATTTGGAAATTTTTAACGCCCACCCTTTTTGCTTGCTAGAGCAGCACCTTGATAGAATCAACACAAATTTACAAACAATATGCAAGATTTCATTTTCAAGAATACTTCATCAAAACAGATGGTACACAACAACAGACAATGCTTGAGGTGTTATGTGATACAACAACACCTCACAATCTTCAGATCTGCTGTGCTGTTACCAGAAGTGACATGGCTATATTATTTTGGGGGGAATGAGGGTAAGGAAAAGAGAATAAAGTTGCCCAGTGTCAGGGCTGAAAGGGTTTCTGATAGCACCAAGCCTCTCAAAAGCTGCTGGGATGAAGCAAAAAATAAACAGATGCTGACTACCTATTGAAGACTTAAAGTTTGAAGACTTAAAATCCTGTTGCTATTCTGTCTAGATTGATTGTGTTTCTCCTGCCACATAGCTAATTCCTTTGATTCCAACCAGGCACCACATAAATACTACACACAGAATTACCCAAAGCACACATTCTGCTAGAGAGAAATTCCCTGAGGATGGGCTCCAGCCAAGTCCAAAAACTCAGAAGACTATTGGTAAACCTCTGATCCCAGTGAGCAACCCAGATTGGATCCTCCAGATTCCTCCCTTTATCTTCCTCCCAAAAAAAGGGGAAGGGCATAGAACATAATTCCCTGAGAGAGTTTTATCTGAAGCCCTCTAAACTTAGTAAACAATATTTCTAGAAAACTGCTTTCTTTGTTTCTCCTTAACTGTAACCTGCCCTTTCTGGGTCTGCTTTCATTCAATGCAGTACACATTTCATACAATCATAGATTAAAGGACCATTTATGCCAGGGATGTCAAACTCACGATGACAAATTGTTATCACATGACGTATTGCAACTTTACCCCCCTTTGCTAAAATGGAGATGGTTGTGGCCAGTGTCTGACGCATCTGGGTTGCGGGCCGTGAATTTGATACCCCTGATTTTGCAATTGGATCCAATCCCCTGCTTAGTGTTTTCTCAGAGGTGTTTTCTCCAAATTAAATAGGACTCACTTAATAAAGTTTAAAGGTCCACAACATACATCGTCTTTATAGTACAACCTAGTATCATTCAATGCCTTTAATTCAACTGGCTCATTGCAACATTTTTTTAAATAAAAGAATAGATAGCTTGAAACTATGATAGCTACAGTATGAATGACAACATACAACATTGAGTGGGAGTAGTGCCAATCGTAGCAAAAATGTGGGAAGGAAGACTTAGATGGTATGGACACATTGTATGTGCTAAATAAGACTCAGTGGCAAGGACAGCCAAGTGTCTGGATCCTGAGAGCCAGTGACCTCATGGCAGACCCAAGAAAAGGTGGATGGGTCACATCAAGGAGAACATGAAATACATGGGCGTCACCCCTGAAGACATCCTGGATCGATCCAAATGTAGATGGGTTTGCCGACAAGCGGACCCTGCCATAGTGCAGGAATTGCGCACTAGGAAAAACAGGAAGAAAAGATAGCTGGAATCTATCTATGATGGGAAATATAATAACAATGAGTAGATGCATACAAACACACACATGATGGCTCACTGGTTAAAGACACTGAACTTTTCAGCTTTCCAGCTTTCCAGGTTCAAGATCCAAGCACCATGTGGCAGTGTGAGCTCCTGTCCTTTTCCCAACTCCTGCCTATCTAGCAGTTCAAAAGATGCCCCTTTAGTGGGAAGGCAAAAGTGTTTCATGTTCCATGCCTCAACATATAGTCATGTAGCCACATGACCTCGGAAATGTCTTCAGACAATATTGGCTCCCTAAGCTAAGAAATGGAGATGCACAATGCACACCACCCCCTAGAGTTGAGTGTGTGTGCGTGTGTGTGTATGTGTATGCGGATAGATAGATAGATAGATAGATAGATAGATAGATAGATAGATAGATAGATAGATAGATAGATAGATAGATAGATATTCAATAAAAGGATATTTAAAAAAATATCCCTTTTCTCCTTTTGGCTATATTTCTAATTCTTTTGGATAATTCCCTTGGATTAATGCCCAATTCTTAAGATATTAATATTTCAGGATGCAACATCTTTATAACTATAACCATTATAGGATTCCATGGAAATTTAAAACACTAAATAGAATTAACATACATGATACATGCACTTTAATATGATTGTCTTGCTTTTTCAGAAGGAAAAGTATGCTACATTTGTTTCTTTAACAATACTGAACAACTGTTTCTTAGCAGAAAGGTAAGTTGATCATTCCCTTCTCATCTAAATGCATCTTAGTAAACCCACAACAGACAATTAGTAGCAGCCTTGTTTTGTGCTTTCAAATTGTTGTTATTTTAACTAGTTGTGTTCAACTTTTGGCAGACTTTAAAGGCAAGTGCCCTCCATGCTATCCTGTCAAGCATAGCTTCTTTCAATTGTTGGATGTTCAATTTTGTATCAGATTTGATGTTATCAAGCCAGCATATTCTTTGCTTGCCTCTTCTTCTTGTTCCATTAACCATTCCTAGCATCATTGCCCTCTCCAATGAATTGCACGCATGACATGGCCTAAGTGAATCAAACATAGTGTTATGGTTTTAGCTTCTAGTGAAGTGTCTGGTTTTATACGATTTAACACCTCTCTGTTAATTACTCTGGCTGTCCTTGGTACACACAATAATTTACACCACCACGACAGCTTTCAAATACAGTACATTTTCTCAATCAGAAGGCACAATGACAAGGGGCATATGTTTAGTTGTGCTCATTGTAGTGTTTGTGAAGCAAAAACTAAGCGTAAAACCACAGAAAGTGTAATCAGTGCTTTTATATATACAAAACAAAGACAGACTCTCCCAATGCATTTTGGTCACAAACAGCTCTTAAACAAAAGATGATTTCAGATATCATAATTCATATAATTGCCATCACTTTATCCTCTTGTAAACTTGAATAGGTTTGGTGGAAGCTAGAAAGATTTCTTTCTTTTTTTACTTTTTCACTTTTATCAAGAAGAAAATGTGTTGTAAATAACATCATAAATAACCAAAAGATGCAGTAGTGGGCCACAGCCCAGGGTTGGGAACCCCTAATTTAATTAATAATTTTAAAAAGTCTTTAACAGACCCTTGTTTGATATAACAATCCTTTAGATAATAAGGTGCTATATCTCTAACAGTATTTTTATTTCTCAACTTTTTATTGAGACTAGGATACATTAGAATTTTACCATGATGGAGCTAATGGAATTGACTAAGATGGTGAAATTGACTTCTTTGATGAAATAGAACAGGGGGGTCAAACTCACATTGTCATGGTATCATCACATGACGTATTCGTTTTTTCCCTTTTGCTAAACCATCCAGGCCATGGGCCGCATGTTTGACATCCCTGAAATAGAAGATCTTGTCTAGCTTTTTACCACCTGGAAACCATTTTTGGACTCTTTCCTTGAAACTGAAAGAAATGCAACTATAATATGGGGATTTGATCAGGGATGGGTTCTTAGCGGTTCGCTAGTTACCCGCTTTGTGGGCGCACTTCCCGATCGCCTGTCAAATGCGTGCTGCACGCGATTGACTTTGAAATCTTCATGGTGTTCTGAAAGCACTCTGATCCAACAGCTGTGTGGCCGCCATGCAGCTGTTGGATCAGAGTGCTTGCAGAACACCACAAAGACTTTGAAGTCAATCGCGCGCAGCGTGCGTTCGACAGGTGATTGGGAAGCACGTCCACAAAGTGGGTAACCAGCGAACCGGTAGGAACCAATCCCTGGATTTGATGATTAGAACTGTTTATGATTATAGAAATACTGTGTATTATTGTTGATTTTAGGTTAATGTATTTTTTATTTATATCTATATTGAAGAAAGTTGGAAGTTACTTTTCTATTTTCCCCCCTTCTTTTCCTTTTCTGCACTTCTAATTTTGCTTTTATTCTGACCTTTTTCCTAAATTTTTTTTGGTGTTTCTTATATTTTTCTTAAAGTTTAATATTTCTTCTAAAAAAACAGAATTTTATCCATTCAAAATCTTCAGCTAAATGGCATTCTTAGTGAGGCCAGCCAAAAAATATCACTTAATAATGGGGCTTGGGTGTTTCTCTCAGAGCTATCTTTGTTTTAGCCTATAAGTAACTTCCTTTTTTTCTTCTCCTATGTTTTTCCCATCAAGATTCTATTCTAGGAAATTTCTTATTAAAATCCTTGAGGACTAATCTGAATCTTCTGATCCAGCTGCTTGAAGCATGACATGCACCATTACTGATCAGTAGCTATTTCAAGCCATAAAATCTAGACCTTTCTGTTTCTTCCAAATAGCATAACAACAATTCTGCCCCAACAGGATATTGTATCTCTGATAACAAAGTATCCCAACTAAATAAATTTTACCTTTAAGGAAACAGGCATTTAAAAGTCACCTTACCTATTAAAGGATAATCAAGTTAAATGAAGAAAGATCCTTTCAAAACTCATATGACATGATTTAAATTTAAAAAATTGTTCTTGTGTCACATGCAGGCCACCCCCCACCCCAGCTCCGCAAAGGAAAAAACATCGCAAAACATGACATGATGGCAATGTAAAGCCATGAGTTTGATACCTGTGCCTTAGACAATCAAGATTAGACCAAATCCTGACATTAATCAAGTTGATGATTACCCATGTCATAGAGAAACCATTTTTTTTGTAATTGATCAAGATTATGGCCAAATCCTGACATTAATCAAGTTGATTTCATCCATGTCATAGAGAAACAAAACATTTTTGAAATAGTCATAATTTCTAAAGCATTGCTATTTTGCTCTGCCTCTTTTTTCTGCATGTAGTAGACAGTTTTTCCTCCTTCCCATTTCTTTTCATTTTCATAGGATCCCTTGAGTTGAATCTAGACTCAGAACTAGTCCAGAGTTAATCAAAACAGAAGTAAAGGACTTCTAGTTTGGTCTTTGGCAGAGCTGGATGCTGGGTCCATGATCTCTGTGGACCCACTCCAGGCTTCGCTGCCTGAGGGCTCCCCAAGGAGCATAAGCTCACCCCAAAGAGGCAGCAAAGCGAGGGGGAACAGTTTGAGAGGTTGGGGGGAGCTGCATCTCCTCCCCCTGTTCGGACATCCCTGCAGCTGGTGGCAGATGAAGCAGCAGTAGAAATGGCCACCATGAAGCTGAAGCCACTCTGGGCTTAAGATACGTGCTGGAGAGTGGTGGAAGACAGTGGGAAACAATGGAGCTGGAGGGTGAGAAATTTCCTTTTATGTTGAAATGACCCTGGGAAGCAAGTGCCTGAAAGTGGCTCCACAGCTGAGATTGGGGCAGTTGCAATTCAAAGAGCAATTACCAGATTAATAAGAGAGAGTGATTTTGATTTGCAAGGGTGGAGTGTCTCCCATGCAAGCTGGACTAATTTAAAATTGATACTTTGTAATTAATTTGGAAATGGGGCGAGCTGGGACGAAGCAGTGGACACAATTCATTTTGCATTGCAGAGAATGTTGGAATTGAAATTGGAGAGAATAAGGGGGCATGGAAAATGACATTGAAAATGAAAATGGTGAGCAGGACCCAGAGAAAGAGAGGGAGGAGATATTGGAGACAAAGAGTCAAATTGAACGAACTCAGAAAACCAAAGAAGCAGTGCAGCAACCAAAGGGTGAACAAAAAAAGCTTTTTAAGGGTGAAAAGACTGGATAAGGTGAAAAAGAAAAAAAGCAGAGCTCCAAATAAAACAAAGAAAGGCTGGATTTTGAATCATGAGAGAAAGCTGACAATGCAGAGGAAAATACAAACTGGACAAATGCAACAGGAAAGAAGTTTGGAGAAACAGATGGATGGTGGCCATAAACAGGGGGGGGGGTTTAAACAATGGCTGAAAATACAAAATGGGAGTAGAGAGAAAGATGGA
>JANHGC010007648.1:640236-656435 GCA_027560395.1 Boaedon fuliginosus
AATTTCTTTCTTTTTTTTCTTAAATTTTGTTGAAAGCTATATAAATTAAAATATGACAAGGCTGGCAAGGATATCTAACAAGCAGTGAATGTAAATGAAATAAATTTATTAAACCAATTGTTTTTTTAAAAAAAACTTGGGGAAATGTTCTACATAATAGAGGAAGGTTTAGATTCTGATTCTTAGTAGATATTTGGAGAAGATAATAAGGATGATTTTCAATTATGATACAAATGTATGATGTATTAGATGGAAATGATGGAACCCAAAACAGCTCTGTCTGTACAAGAATTGTTCCCTGTAAATAAAAAAATAATAAAAAACTTGAAAGACTAAAAATAATAATAATAATAAAAACAGAAGTAAAGACTTCCTATCGCTTTCTCACAGACATGTCATCTGAAGAGAGCAGAGAACATGTACAGTAAATCTTGAGAGTTGACTCTTAACAAACTTGCGGTTGGGCAAATCATTATAGCAGAACTTGGAGAACTTCATTATCAACAAAAAAATGAGAAACAAACATTATGCACTTCTACATTTTCCTGATGCTCACAAGAGTGGGAAAAAAAGTTGAAATGCTCTGGGGAGTTTAAAATAGCTCTCAGCTAAAAAAAAATAAAATAAAATTCCAAAGGTCTTCAGCTCAGCAGTCCAGATATTATGCAAAGGAATAACAATGCTCGTAGTAATCGTAACACTGCCACTACTAAGAATAATCATATAGGTCATCAAATAAGAATGGAAATGTACATAAATTTGCAAAGGATGCAGGTTACACTATAATTTCCATTGAGTTTGTTTTCAATATTGTCATCCATCTGTGGCAATCAAGCTCTCAAAGCAAAGGCAAATGTGGGGGTAGAGCCCATACCTCAATCTTCAATAAACATATCTAAAAAAATCTGATTTATTTTGATTTACAGCCAAAGATTATTACTGCTCAGTTTTTCCCTCTGCAGCCATCCAAAGGAACTAGCCCTTGCTCTCCACTCATCTCACACCCCTCCTATTTTTCCTTTTCCTGCACCTGTCGACTCATGTCTGCATATCAACTTTCTATGTAGCAGCTCCGGAGAACTGGCAACCAAACCTCAAGCAAATCCAGAAGAGAAGAAAAGAGACACGCTAGAAAAATCTAACTAACAGACCATTTAATTGGACATTGATTTCAGGGTTTCAGTTTTGTCAACCGCATGGTAAAGGTAGCTGGACAGCAGCATTGCTCTAGGCATTTTTTTCCAAAATTCAGTTGAATTTTGTCACTGGCCCTCCTCTAATTTTTTTCATTACATTTGTAGCTCCTCTTTCCTCCAGGAACTCAGCCCTTCCTCTAATCTTGCCTTCTCTCTCTCTCTCTCTCTCTCTCTCTCTCACACACACACACACACACACACACACACACAACTGTGTGAAGTATGGGGGACTGGGAGAAAATAACTAACCCAAAGTCCCCCAATGAGCTTCCATATTGGCCAGGGCAGAGGGAAGACTTGAACCTGGATCTTCCTAGTCTTAATCCAACACCCTATCCACTAAATCACTTTTCTCCCTTCCTTCCTCTGAAGAAAAGCCTTCCTAACCAGTACTCAAAATACACGGAAGTATGGTATACACTGTTGAAGAGCATTTCTAAACTGTTTCCTGAAGTCTGTCTAGAAATGATGATTCCTTTGAAATACAAACTTAATGAATCATCAACTTAGTTGCAAGGAGTCTTTATAATTCTAGAAAACATGCCCTTACACAGTTTCCCCACTCCACCCCTCCCAATACGTATTTAAATAAAATAATGATAGCTACTCTTTAGATAGTCTTTGATTACCAGATGAGGGAGCTCTGTGCCAAAGGAGAGACTGCAAATAAATGTTGTTATTGCCAACATAGACTTCTCCATGCCAGGTAAGCTGCCTCAGATTCTGCAATGGGAGGTGGGAGGGGTGGGGCTCAGGACACAGCCATTCATGCGGCAGATAGGAAAATATCCGGTGGTTCAGTGAATGCACATGTGCATATATGACATATATACACCTCCCTAATACACAGCATATATCTGAAGCACACATCAAAGCCACTCTGAAATCTCAGGAAATCTCAGTTTCAAATATGAAACCAAGAGTTTGAAGACTCATTTGGCAATATTCTCTTTGAGATTTGCAGGCAGGAACTTCTTTTTGCAAAGAAGAACTTAAACACTTTATACCAGATGGACGGGGACTACTGCAGTTTAATTGTCAGAGAGAGTGACAATTATCTGGTTATGGCTTCAATAATCAGAGCAAATTGGATGAAAAGGCAACAAAAGTTTTATTTTTTGCACAATGATATACAGTGCATGATGGAATGATTTACGTAGCCAGGTCTCTGAAAGAGCCATACAAGGTAAAAATAAAAAAAAACCTGTCTCTATAGACAGAAAGGGGGCAAAACTTGATAGAATAAGGGGAAATTGCTACTGTATACAGCTCACTGAATCTAAAATGCTAATGATCAACACCACCAGGGATAAAGTAGTTGTCAAGTACATAGGGCACAAATTTAACAACCAAAATCAATAGGAGGAGTCTGATCAATTCCATGTGTATTCCTGAACTTATTGCATGCAGATTCTTGTGGGCTGTATTTTATCAAAAATGGAAGGAGAAAGAATACTGATTGTCTAGTCACTTTAAATAGTCAAATGCCTTTAAAAATCCCTCCATAATCATAAATACGTTTGCAAAGAGAATCTTACATGGGCATTGCTTTCAAGCCTTTTGCTGATCTAAAACCAGCAGAGCAATAAATGCCTTTATCTTCCCGACATGACTAGATTAGAAGTTAGAAAGGGACAAGTGGAACCATTAACACAGTCCGTGATTTAATTAGTCTACCACTTGAGATGAAAAGTTGTTTTATATTATAATACAACTTAATCTGAACAGATCATTCCACCTAGGTTTCTCGCTGTGATTATTTGGATTATGTCAGCAACAGTAAAAAAAAAAGGTTCTTATTAATGAGTTTTCCACAATAAGATTTTAAGCATACAAGATTCTAAATCTATGAGATATTTTGTGGATATCTACAATCATGAATTGTAGATATTTAATGTAATGTATGGATAGTGAAGATGAATTAGCTATGCCAAACAAAATTGGGCATGGTCTCTATGTAGCCTCCTGAACATCTAAGATGTGAAGAAAACTGTCATTAGACAACAAAGAATGAAACAACACTAGAGAAAACTTACACTCTAATACGGAGGTATTAAAGATACAATGCATATCCAAATATGGGGAAGTTAATGAAGATTAGTTGAGATGATACGGAACTGTTCCTTAACAGTATACTTTATAAGAAACTTGGAGTCAGCTGCAGCAAACATAATCTCATTACAAATATGGACAGTACGAAAAAGTAAACAGTTGACTTTGCATGATTCCTAAAAACTGTACAACCCATACAACTTCTTGTCTTATCTGCAGATAAAAACTGCTAGTATCACTCAATCCCTGCTTGACTTCAGGAATTTCCCTCTAAGGAGCGGTTGGTAAATTCAATATCAAAGTTGATTCAGCCTTCCATCCTTCCGAGGTGGATAAAATGAGGCCCCTGATGGTTGGGGGCAATAGGCTGACTCTGTAAACTGCTTAGAGAGGGCTGTAAAGCACCGTGAAGTCCTATATAAGTCTAAGTGCTATTGCTATCATTGCTATGCTAAGAGGTAGTTGAGTATTGTTCTACATAATAAAAATTAAAGTGAAAATAAAAACTCCTTTGGAGTAGGAAGCTCTTCTATTCAAATCCAATATGCCCTTCCTTGAATATTTCTGTAGCCCATGAATAAAACAACACAAGACTCTTCCCACACTTGAGGTAAAAGTTTGCTCACCAAGAGGCATTGCTCTAGTCACTATAGCCTAATCTCTGATCAGGCCCTCTGGCAGCCACAGCAATCATGACAACAGGTAGACATTTCTGCTATGCTCAGTCTGGTGGGACTTAATGCTACCATGCAAGACAGTACCTTTGCAATGCACAAACTCTTCCCCAGTAGGGGGACTTCCTTCTTCACACAGCCATTGGTCAGCCTTGTGTTCACTGTCATGATAGTCATTGTGCTCCCCATTGCAGTCACTTTTTCCATTGCTATTGGAATATCCGTTGACATACATTTTCAAAGCAGGCCTCCGGAAACAGAGGATCTCCTGGAAAGCATACCTGAAGTCTGGGCTTCGGCAGTAAATTAAAGGGTTGAAAGCAGAATTGACATATCCCACCCAGTTCAAAAAGATATACACATTTTTGGAAATCAAGGTGTCGTCGATAGCACGCACAATGTGGATGATGAAAAATGGCAGCCAACACAGAGTGAAAGTACCCATGATAATGCCCAGAGTTTTGAGAGCTTTGTGCTCTTTCAAACAGAACTTAGATGCTTTCCTCTGATTTCCTTTTCCCGCGTTTCGCTCCTGGCTGGAATTTTGCTGATGGAATCGCCCTTCACATTTGTCTATTTTTTTTAGCTGCTTCTGAGCGACCTGGAAGACTCTGGCATAGACGAAAACCATGACCACCAAAGGTACATAGAAGGAAATGACAGAGGAAGCAATAGCATACTCCCAGTTGGTGAAGAAGTCACAGCAGCTCTCATTCGAATAGCAATTCTGGGCATCCTGCCCTTCAGCTTTGTACCAGTTCACATGGATAGGTAAGAAGGAAGTCAAGATTGAAATGACCCAAACCAAGAGGATGACCATCCTCGCTTTATTTTTGGTCAAAAGGCTCTGATACTTGAAAGGAGAAGTGATGGCAAAGTACCTGTCCATGGCAATGACACACAGCGTCTCAATGCTGGCTGTCACGCAGAGGATGTCAATTGAGATCCAAAACTCACACCAGAAACTCCCAAACTTCCAGGTGCGCTGAATGATGTAGCTGGCTCCGAAAGGGACCACTCCAAGGCCCATCAGGAGATCCGCACAGGCCAAAGAAGTGATGAAATAGTTGGTGACCGTCTGCAGCCTCTGGAATTTGGCGATGGCCGTGATCACCAGCACGTTGCCAAAGAGGATAGCCAGCACGATCAACGACATGAGAATGGACATGCCCACCACCCAGCCTTCTCCCGACGTGGTGGAATTGTCCGGGCTCTGCCTGTTAGTGGCGTTGGCGCTCAGCGTGAGGTGCACGGAATAGACGGGGCTCAGCGTCACCATTGCGCTAGGTAGCCCTCGAAACAAACCCTCGCTCTTGTTCTTCTCGGTCCCGGCCGATCCCGAATAGGAGCAAATCCCGCCGGGCCGCTTGGCGAAAGCGCTTGCCGCGCTCGGCTTGCTTTTGTCGCCTCGACCGTTCCAAAGTCCCCGTCCGCTTAACCTTTGTAGGAACTCTGCTCCCAGGTGCTCCTGGCCCGGCTGGAAGAGAAGAGCCGGGCTTGGGAAGCGAACCGGGGGGTGGAGGCGATGGGGCGCCTCATGCAGCCAGCAGTCGGAACGGCGGTTTTTTTTTTTTTTTCGCGTCCTGGCTTCGCCTCGCTTTGATCACCTCCCGCGCGCCTCGAAGTAACCCTTACCGGCTGGAACTTGTCCGGAGCCCGTTATGTTTAGGGAGTTTATAGGAACTCTCACTTGTGACGTCAGGCTACCTTCAGCCAATAGCCTGCCAACACACACAGACACACACACACACACACACAGGGGGACCGCTCGGCGGTGGCAGCTATAGCCAGCCAGTGAGCCTTGCGGCCGCTTTGCTTCCTTACTCCTACCCTTCTGCGCCGTGGCTACCGCTCACAACTCCGTTTCCTCAATAGCCCGACTAAAGTTACCGTCTTCTGGCCGCTGGGAAAGAGCCGATCCTGTTGCCGGCTTCTGTTTCTCGCCTGCCGTCTGGCTCGGGAGGTGGGGGGCTCCCTTGGAGAAACAGGAAGGCAGATCAGGAAGTGGGGGGCGGGGGTGTCCGGGAATGGGGTGAGGAGGGAGGAATACCGGGGAATGGAGATGTTTTGGCGGGAAATGCGGTCGAGGGTTTGATCCAGAACTTGGTGTCCTTTTTGCGGTGCGTCACGGACCCTCGGGTGCTGGGAGCGTCCAGGCAGGCACCTTCCACTGAGGCACCAACGCCTCACCTGGGAACGCAGGGCGGAGTGGAGCCCCAATCCCGCGCGCAGCGTAAAGTGTTCTTGGCTGCCTGCGATTTGGCAGTCTCTGCGACATTGAAGCCGAGTGTTTGACATCCGTTTCCAAAACTTTATCTAGTTGTCTTGGGCTGATCCCGCCGCCTGGGAAAATGTCCTTTTTTGATCGGGAAGGAGAGCGGTCCGTCCATAGGCAATTACGGTGTGGTGTTTCTACTTTGCCTCCTTCGACTGTTGGCATTATTTGCAGAGTAACCGCTATTAAATATAGGGTCTACTGTAAGATAAAAGGTGAGTTTTGGTTGTTTTCTTAAAGGAAAAAAAGCCCTATCCAATCAGTTTGCAAATAGATTAGTTGTGATTGTACTCAAATCCCATCATCTATATTAGTTAGAGGAGCCAAGTAAAGGTTCTAAATAAAGCAGAACCAAGCTGTTGCTTTCTATAAGTAAGTAAGTAAGTAAGTAAGTAAATAAGTCTTCC
Organism: Boaedon fuliginosus; assembly: GCA_027560395.1. NCBI lineage: Eukaryota > Metazoa > Chordata > Lepidosauria > Squamata > Lamprophiidae > Boaedon > Boaedon fuliginosus. The sequence continues at coordinate 646,841 of JANHGC010007648.1, forward strand.
AGCCTATTGATGAAGAAATTGTGAAATATTCATAAGTTCTTTCTAGAAGAGCAAACTAAACAAAACTCTCATTCATCTGTACCAGCCAGTTTCAACACAGCACAGAAAGAACCATCTTGTGTTCATTTGCCAAGTAGGTGATAGATATAAGGAACCTGTCAGACAGAAGGCCAGTAATTTAATATCGTAAGCATGGCTGAACACAAGCATTTGCTTAAGCCGAAATAGATAAAACTATCAGTTTCTCCCACTCTTTATGTTTTTTTAACGTTTAAATTCTGCCTTTCTTATTTAACAATTCATAGAGCGTGATGACAAAAAAGCAAATAAAATTCTTAGCATGTCCGCACTTCTGAATAACCACAGCTGGAGAGCAACAATTGAGAGAGGGCTGTGGGATTCCTCAAACCCACCAGCTGATGAGTTCTCAGGCAGGACTATAAAATCCTTGGGTCTGATCCAGGAACAGCACTTTTGTGTTCTAAATTAGTTTAAAGCAGCTAACTACACTAGTGTGTGTGGAGATGTGAATAAAACTGCTCAAGCAGCCAGGCTTCCAATAAAAATAAAGCAAGGAGCAGGCAATTACACATTTCATAACCTTTAAAGTACCACAGGGTTTTTCATTCGTTTTGCAGCAAAAAAAAAAAAAGGGGGGGGAGGATGTGAAAATAAAGTGTCTAATCTGTAAATGGTTTGAAAGTTATCTTGTCCCCATCTTTTGATCATCACATTACAGTAGACTCTCTAGCACAATGCTGTCTTAGCTTAATATAACCCTGTATAGTCCAACTTCCTGATTATGCAAATATTCTGTTTTCAGGTCTAACCAGTAATATTTACCCCCAATTATTAACTTATTTGAATGTATCTTTTTGTTCTTTTCAAAACACATCTCACCATATCCTCTCATTCTAGCTAAACTCCCTGAATCTATTGGTTCTGAACAAAGAATTGAAGAACCAATTAATCCTTAAATGTTAAATGTTGTCAAAGAACATCAAGCCTTTATATCACTATACTGCAGTGGTAGCTTTGTTCCTCTTTTATTTCTATTTATTAGAAAGAAAAAGGCAGGTGAACAATTCTGATGGAAAATTTCATACCAGTAAAATTGCCAGTCCTTAGAACTTACTTCTAGGCAAAACCAGAAAAGATTATGTTCATTTCACATCAGTAAAATTGTAAGTATTCAGATTTTTCTTCTAGTCAAAACTTTAAAAATATTTTCATCTCTGAAAATAACACAGTACTGTATAATATAATAAATACAGTTTATAACCACTCACTGAAATACAATGTGGATGAGATGAAATAGTAGATTGTAATACTGATGATAACTTTTATATAATGTTTTAAGAACTAGCTTATCTTTCTATCAAATGTACTTAATTAGGCTTGGCTCAAATCCCAGTTCATAATTAGTAATAATTACAAAGCATGTATTCCAACATTCCCATGTATATTTTTTTACCTGAATTTAATGTATTTGCTTTAAGAAGATACAAACTTTCCTACTTAGGAAAGTGTGGAAAAATACTATATGGCAAAAGGATCTGTCATAGAGAAAAGAGATTATTCTTTTATTAAATTTATATTACCTTTTCATTTAAGAGTTTAAGAGGGTATAAATGGCATTCCTTCCTTTTTCCAGTGAGATAAATCCAATTAAGAGAGGTATTGGTTCAGATTCATCTAGTGGGTTTCCAGAACAGCATCTCTAGGGTGCCAGGTTGATGCTTTAATCTCAAGACTATATAGATTTAAGCAAAGGATAAGTGGATATTCTGGATGAAATTGGGAAAGTTTCAACTGAATAAGATAAACCACAACATTTCCTGAAGCTATCTGTATAAATAATACTCATGCCATAGATATTTGAAAAATGAATCACATAAATGTGTACTACAGAGTGAACATGATACAGGGACTTAAAGTTTTAATCAAACAGGTAATGTAAAATATTTGAAATCTTGAGAATGCAAAATAAATGGTATGACTGGAGTAGCTGGAAACCAGTGTCCAGTTTAATCATTAAAACTTTCTTACATAATAATATCTGGGAACTTTAGAGGGGCGTGGTGATTCTTTTAATTGAATTACAGGTATCCACAGGTTGGATGCAACCTTGTTTCATGATATGGAATATCAGAGAATGCATACAGATGTAGATCAAATGGTATCCACTCTGTTTGAGACAGAAATAATTGCTGGTTGTAATTTTAATACTTATCCGTCCCAGTTGGACTCAGGGGGATGCTATGCTGATATATGGAAATATAAGCTCCATAAATCCGGTTTGGGGGTCCTTTGGAGTAAGCATGTATATAGGACTTTATATTTACTTTACTGAATGTTAAAGATACCATCTTTTTTTAAAAAAAATGGGTTGTCTTTGCTATGTCATTTAGCTGATCTATATACAAGTCTGTAAAGCTGTCCCCATGAGGTTGCCAAGCCCAGGATTGTATTTTCCTTCAACAGCTGTTTTCCTAGACTGATGACTCGGAAAAAAAACCTCACATTCCTACTACCTAATATGCAGCTTAAGTGGAGATGACAGAGGGTGAAACTGGGAGCTGCCAGATGTCTGCACCTGCCTCACCTTTATGCTATCACTTCCTCCCCAATCTAAACTTTTGTTTTAGATATGTTGGTGTTCAGAAACTCATAAGCAACAAGTGCTGTTCAATATTGTCAAAAAGAAAATCTAGCAAAGGAAGGAAAACAAGCAGGAAATGTTATTCGTTTAGACACTGGGATGGCTATCCCATATTTCAGTCTGGTTTCCAGAAACTGCTGGCAAGCTGCCTCGGAAAACCTGCTGAATAGATGCATCTTAATCTGATCTCTGCAGATATGCTTTTTAAGTATATGAAACTAAAGTCTCCTGCTTTGTGTATCACCCTGCAGTCCATTCTTTAGGCTTCCCATTCTTTTCTAACAGTGGGATGCATCTAATAGTGTTACCTCTGGGAGAAAACCTATCTAGAATATAGTAATAGTTGAGGCCAAAATGCAGGGAAGCTGACATATTAAAACAACAAGCTAGATATCCCCAGTAGTCCCCATCCTGCCTATTTTCAAGCCCCAGGGGATTTGTCCTGGAATGATTCCAAAATTAATTCAAGAGAAAAAGTGGGTGACAGCACTGTACCACTTGAGCTGACATAAAAATATGAGGCTGGATATAGCAATACTAAGAGGCCTAAAGAAAAAAATGTTCTTCAGAATGTGTTACAGTGCTTAATTTTTGGCTTCTAAGTACCTTTCAGTCCATCTGCATTTAAAAGACAAAGGCTACTATTTTGAAGGCAGCAATGTTCACATTTTGGACAGAGAGGACCGCCAGTTTGAAAGAGGGGTCAAAGAGGCCACCTGTGTCAAAATTGAACAGCCCTCTCTCAACAGAGGGGGAGGGATATGACATCATCTATCTCCAGTCTACAACACAGCCCTTTCAACAGTTCCAAGAAGGCTCCACACCAATTTGCACTACTCAGGTGACCCTGACAACACAGATAAATCTCCAGGTGGCCTCAACAGATCTCTAAAAGAATGCAAATGACCAGTTGTCTGCAAGGAGTATAAATCCTTCCATTCTCCAGCCTCCAGTCGGAGTTGAAGGAGCTTTTTGGATGAAAAGTAGAATGTCTTCAAAGAAAACCCAGAAAGTCCAGTGGCTTCTTGAAAAAGCACCTTTGGGACCAACTTTCATACTGTATATGTGGACCACAATTTATTAGCTAGACCATGTTGTTTGGGAAATTTGGGGTTTCATGTCATTTGTGGGGAACACTCAGGATTGGAAAGACAGTATTTATTTATTTGTTTATTTATTTATTTATTTATTTATTTGATTAGCCATCCTAGTGTACATGACTCTGGGCAACTTACAAAATATGAAGTAAAATTATAAAGAAACAGTATATAATCCAAAAGAAGAAGTCCCAGAGAAAAATAACCATCACTTAAATCCCCAAAACGTTTCACAAAGAATTTTCCACATATTCTAACTTAGAATCTAGTGATGGAGCCAGGTTTTAAGACATCATTTAAACAGGGCCAAGATGGGCATATGAATCTAGGGTAGAATGGTATCTCAAGAGCAGGTGCCACGATGGAGGTTACCTCTCTGTGAACCTATTAAGGAGATGTTCTGTCTCCACTGGGATCAATTGGAGCTCATTCAGAGATTAAGTTATAATCTTTTAAAAACTATCCAAATTGAAATCATGGTTTACATTTTACCTGGGAATAAATGAACAAAGAAAGGAATACTGTGTTGTTTACAATTTATTCCACATTTTTCAGAAGATAGTAAAAACTTTAACCATGTTCAAGGATTAATTTAATTTCTTGCTTCCCTGCCCTTTTGAAGGAGAAAAATAATACCAAAAAAAAAATAACACTAATTGAAACAATTAACAGCAGATGTATGCAGTGAAAGTCATTTCTGCCATTAACAGTAGAAATAGCTGTGTAATGCAACATTGACAGCTGTTAAAGAACTGACCACTCATTTTCATTATTTTCTCCTAAGTAAATACCTAAGTAATAGATGCCACTATGTTGATTGGCGTCCTTTGAAATGACATCAGATGTAAACCAAAGGTATATGGTGGATATCAATACTAACATCCTTGATCATCAGGAGTAGCTACATGTTCAATGCAAATGTGTCTCCTGATTTTTTTTTATTTTAATGAGATGAAGTGTGGAGAGGGGTCCATACTAAACCCTTTCTCTGCTCATCTATTTGCTTCACTGAATTTTATGCAATTTGAAAACAAAAATGTTGGGCCTTTCTAAATATATTTGTGCACAACGTACCATAAGTAGTCTGTTGGGTTCCATGTTCCTCAAGAAATTAATGATCTTTATGTTTTACAATATGTTAAATTGTAATCAATTCATCAGAATGTAGTCAAGCAACTAAGCAGAAGTATAAAAACTGGTAAGGGTCAATTTTTATTTGGGATATTTCTGCATTTTGAGTTTCATTTCCTCTTACATACTCACAATGAAACTATTAAATGCCAGGCTTTGTAGTCTTGCCTTATATTAAACTTATCTTTTAATGATGAGCAGGGCAGCAAAAAACACAAATGAGGAAAAGGTTTAGGGCTGTAAGCAAAATCTTGTTATATATCTCAGTTCTGACCAGTGAGATTTCAAGGATTGTAATGTTAATTTATAACTTGGTTTTCTTGAAACGAGGTTCTAGAGACTAATTGACAATGCAGTATTTGCATTGATTTATAATACATATATTTAATGCTTTCCAGGAGGCTCATAGCCTTAAAAGTAATGAATTGGTCTGGGAAGACATCCCAAAGGGCTGTCTCAGCTGCATTACACATTTTCTCCTTGAAGTCAGCTTAAAAAGATCATTGAAAAATTTACTTGAAACTTTGTTTAGAAATTACGTGCTCCAACAGATATTGCTCTACCCATGTTATCACCCTTAATTTCCTGTTCTAGCAGATTACGTTGTAGTAATGTGACATACCAATGATTCTCCTCACAGCGCTTTGATGAGAGTATCAGAGACTCTCAGGGCATTGTAAGTATACATCTTAAATGTTCTCAGCCTTCGATGCAAGTAAACCTTCCATTTGTTTGTTAAGCTGGTAGCTCAGAGCACATTAAGAGCCACATGATCATTATGCCAGCTACCACTGGGACATAAATATAATAGACATCATGAACCTTCTACACTTCAGCTTTGGAAAGCCATCTTACAAATTTCCACACCCCGTAAGTTTTTCCTCAAGTGTTAGAATGTAGAGGGTTGTCATTGTATTCCAAACATTTATTTGCTCCAGTTCTTGCATGATGTTCCTCAAAGATAAACGCTGGACAAAATCTATGTCCATTCCTGTTCTGCAGAAACTTTTATTTCTTTATCGTTTGTCATGGATTCTTTGTTCCCAATTAAAATAACCCAGATTCAAAAGAACCAGAAAAGGCATTGGATTCTCGATAGGTGGATTCTCTTTTTTTTTTACCTTTCCCTAGAAGGCTGAAGGAAAGCTTTTATTTGTGGGGAGGACAATATACAAAAGTGAAATATGAAATATTAAATGTGTAGTTATGAATGTTTTCTATTGCCTCTATTCTATATTTTGTTCTATTGCTATTGCTATAGTAATCACTACACTCTATTACTCCTTAATTACTCATACAATAGAACACTTTATAGTAATAGAATTATATAACGGTGTTTTCTTACAAACACTTTCTTAATTCCTCTTTCTGGAATTTCTTCTGCTTTTTTCTTCCCTGTTTCTGGCCCAGCACACAGAGTTCTTGCAATTTTCCACATTGTGTTTTAAAAATTTGTACTTTTCCTTCCCGTGCCTCTCTACTTCTTTTCCTTTGGACAATTCACTCCCTTCGAAGGAAAAGCACCTTCTTTGATTTGACTGGTGACTGTAGAGTCTGCAAGAAAACCACAAAGGACCACACAGTTCAACGGTGAGCTACAAGTATTCTCTTTATCAAGTGCATCTCAGCCTGTCTCCTCCCACACCGTTTTTAAGATTGCAACTTTATTGGCAACTCTGCCAGGCTGACACAGGGAAGAAGACCACACAGGTGCCTGTAATTTTTCTAAGCAGCCTTCCCTCCTATGCATCTATTCCCCAATTTCTTCATTTTCTCTGAGACAAAATACAAGTATGCTGCCATCTCTTTGGGCTTTGAAAAATCAAGGGGAATTCATTTCTTTCCGATACCAACATTGGCTGTCTAAATCTCTTCAACATGCAATCTGGAGGTGTAAAATAACAAGTGCATCATATTCTGCCTAGTCAAAAATGTTCTGTTTGCAAGCAAGCATGGGGCAAGAAGATAAAGGCAAAACAGGAAGTTCAAGCCTGACTACAGTTTCTCTCATGATATTTCTTCTACCCACAGCCCCTCCCCACATAGAATACTAAAACTGTCATTATCATGACCTTTAATTGGGCAAAACAATGCATCATAAAGCAAAAATTTTTGAATCAAGGTATTACATGGGCTAACTTGCAGAATTCATCAAAAATTCAAGACCCATGACTCCCAAAGGAATGAAATTTGGGAGAGTTGTTGCTCCTTCACTGCTACTGCAGTGCTGCTGCAGTCATATGGTCTTTATGTTCAATGTCCTATGACAGTTTCCCAGACAGGCTCATAATCCGTCCTTTTCCTACCCAGCAGCCGGTATTTTACCTGCCTGTTGGAAAGGGAAGGGTAAAAGCAGAAGGAACCAACTCCTCCATGCATTCCCCTGATCTGTGGCACCATTTTCCCCATGAACTTTCTTCAATCTGTGTTGTCTCCATGTGCCTTCCACAAGCTCCACAGCACCTCTTGTACATCACCAGGCATCCTTCCTGAGCCATGTCACATCCCCACACACATACTTTGACCTATTTGGCACTTCTTGTGCATCCTACGGTTTATGGTGCCCTCCTAAACCTTTCGTGATCTGCATGACATCTCTTGTTCAGTCCCATGCACCCTCCCCAAACCACTCATTCCATGTGTGTTCCCTGACCTATGCACCCCAACAGACTCATCCCAACCCATGCTGTCTCAGACCTGCACAGTACCACTTGCCCCACTCACGCCGCTGCCACCTCACCTCTCACGCTTGCAATCCTCATGCACTCTTCTTCACTTGTGCTTCCCTCCCCAAGCTCCACTGGATCCATGTGGCATCTGTTACACGCACCTGTGGTCCCCATGCACCCCTCTTTGTGTTATCCTCCCACATGCCCTACTCATATAACAACTCTCTTTCAAGTCAGAAATCACTATCACTTCTACTGCAGTTTTTGCACATTATGTTCACCTGCTATTTATTTGGTCACTTCATCTAAACATGCTAAGTTTAATTTTTCTGAGTGATTCATAGATTAATGTGTACAATTACAATATCTACCAAAGTCTAGAGTCTAAGTCTGATCCCACAAAAGCAGATACAAGGGCCAACATTCTCATACGATCAGCTTAATGCTACCTTTGCTGTTGAATCCCCTGGATACAAGAGTACCTATTTCGATGTTGCAGTGACTGGAGCTTTTTGCTGGCACTATGGTTACAATCAGGTTTCTTAATGTTCAGCACATTCTTTTTGATATTTTCATTACGTTCAGGGAAAGGGAATAGCTCTCTTAATTAATAGCAGCTTGACTGAAATTCTATATGAACAAGAAGATCATTTCTCAGTCAGATAAAAGTTCAGGACATGGTTATGTAAACTGCAAATTTTCCTGGGAAGAGGAAATTTTCTTTTGAAGAAACCTCAATAGATCAGAGGAAGGCTTTTAGAAAGAAAATCAGTATAGAAAAAAAACCATCCTTTTCATCTGACTAAATGTCAGTAGAGACAACTATGTAAGAATCGTGCTTGGAAAAGAATCACTTTTAAGTTTCCAGAGAACATGACAATTTATAGTCCTCATTTTTTTTCAAATAAACCTTCTTATTAGCTTCACCAGGTATATTGAGAAAAGAAGATAGGTTATTTACTTAACCCACAGGCAAAGAACATACTCATAGATAATAGTTTCCCTTGCAAAGCAACTGGGCTTTTGAACAGTTTTGGGTAGAATGGCTTAAAAGTTTTGAATTGTTTGTAAAGAAGACTTTTAAAAAAAGAAATACCTCTTTAAGGTGGGTGGGTGGAACTGATAGATGAGTTGTCTGACACAAAGTTGAAAATAATTCTTATGAACATGGAGAAGGTGTCTTTTCAACAGAATTGAGACTCAGAAATATGCACAGAAGGAGAATCATCTTGTCCTTTTGGCTCTGAGTAGAAGAAATGGCTCTTTGTTGGCCTTGCAGAGAGTTGTTCATTCCCTTTGTTAGGGATTGATAAATTTCCTAACTGGTTGGGTCAGGAAAGATAAGCCAAAGTATGTTGGTTACTTTGTATTATAAACTGTATTACTTTAAGGATATATGGTTTGTTAGAAGCCACAATTAGCAAATTACAGATACGGTAATTATAGAGTTACCTGATTAAATGCTTCAGGTGGCTGCATTGCAAATAAGAAGATGACAGTAACTCTCTTACTTGTTGGCTTGTTCGGTGGTGATTGCTAGTTGTTGTGAGTTGGAGTTTGCTACTGTTTGGGACATGGTGGCTCAGTGGGATGCGGTGGGTCAGTGAGTAAGACACTGAGGTCGATCAGAAAAGTCAGCAGTTTGGCATTTCGAATCGCTAGAGCCACTTAACGGAGTGAGCTCCCATTACTTGTCCTAGCTTCTGCCAATCTAGCAGTTCGAAAGCATGTCAAAATGCAAGTAGAAAAATAGGGACTACCTTCGGTGGGAAGGTAATAGCATTCCATGCTCCTTTGGCATATAGTCATCCTGGCCACATGACCATGGGGACGTCTTCGGACAGCGCTGGCTCTTTGGCTTTGAAACAGAGATGAATACCAGCCCCTAGAGTCGGGAACTGGCTAGCATGTATGTGCGAGGGGAACCTTTACCTTACCTTACTGTTTGCTACTCTTTTTGGACTGATCGTGTTTACTGACCCTGGACTGCAGATAAGAAGACTGTATTTATCTCACCTCTCTTAACTTTGTTTGCT
>JANHGC010007648.1:661901-677453 GCA_027560395.1 Boaedon fuliginosus
GCCTCGAGTTCCCCCGTGAGGGGTGAAGAGAGGCGGGGTATAAATTTGATAAAATAAATAAATAAATAAATAAATAAGTGAGGTAAAATCAGAAACAGTAATGGAATTGGAATGCCAAATGGCAAAATCATCAGGAGCCAATAAGATAAAGTCCACAAGTAACTGTATTTTACAGTTGGATACCATCAAGCATGGAAAAATTAAAAATGTGATTAGTAAAAAAAAATACTAATCCAAAGAGTGAGAAAATTGCTGAAGACAAATTTAAGCAGAGGAGCACTATCAAAGCCATCGATGCCTGGGCCATACCTGCAATATGGTACACTGTTGGAATTGTTAACTGGACACAAGCTGAGTTGGACCATTTTGATAGAAAAACAAGGAAATTAATGACTATTCACTATCCCAGTAGTGATATAGATAGATTAAACCTGTCCTATAGAGATGGAGGCACAGGTTTATTTCAGGTCAAACAAACTGTCAATGGAGAAAAGCATGCATAGGCTGATTATGTAAAAGGCAGCCAAGAACAAGCATTGATGAAAATTAAAAATTGGAACTTACTAGATGTACAGGGAACAAAAAGTGAATATCAAAATAATGTAATTAAAACATGAAGAGAATGCTGGCAAATATGGTCAATTTCTTCAAAAGATTGAAGGGAAAGTAGATAAAGATAAAATCTGACAATGGTTTGCAACTGGAACATTAAAAAAAAGAAAAGAAACTGAAGGCTTGATTTTGGCTGCTCAAGAGCAAGCTGTTTGAACTAATGCAATCAAGACCAGAACTGAAAAATTATCAACTAATCCAAAAGGTAGATTGTGCAAAGAAACATGAAAAATAGTAGATCATATACTCAATTTATGCAAGAAGATCACACAAACTGATTTTAAATGGCACAGCAAAGTCACCAAAATGATTCACTGGAAAAATTATCATGTGCCAGACTGCCAGTAATGAAAATTGGTGAGAACATATAATTGAAAAAGTAGACAAAATGAGCAGGTTAAAATATTGTGTGGGACTTTTGAATACTGACTGAGAAAGTCTTGGCATATATAAAACACCGGTTATAACTGTGATTGAAAAGGAAAGTATGGGTAATTGATGTGGGAATACTAAGGAATAGTAGAATAGAAAACAAAGAATTGGAAAAGATCATGAAGTGTCAACTTCTTAAAATCAAATCTGAAAGATTATGATATAAACCAGCCATGAATATCCTAGTGGTTACCAGCGCACTGATGGTGCACTTAGTGCACTCGGTGCACTTAGAAAATCTGCGCATTGACAAATTTCCATCTGTTGGTTGCAAAAGTCTGTACTACTTTGATCTATATACTATGCTGATACATTTTCACATAACAATAGAACTTACTTATATACCACTTCATAATACTTTAATAGCATTTTCTAAGCAGTTTACAAAGTCAGCATATTGCCCCCAACAATCTGGGTCCTCAGATTCCCAGAACCATCCTAGGTTTTTGGAAAGAACTAGATGTAAATAAAAGCCAACACTAGCTAAAGAATTGGCAGCTATGACTTCACATAATATTTATCCCCAAAGATGTTGAAGAACATACAGTATGTAAGCTGCAACTGGTCCATAATGTGACAAGAAGAAATTTCCTAATGGTGGGAACAATAAACCAGTGGCATGGCTTGTCTTCAGAAGTTGTGAATGCTCCATCATTGTAGGCTTTTAAGAAGAGATTGAACAATCACTTGTTCTAGAATGGTATAGGGTTTCCTGCTTGAGCAGGGGGTTGGACTAGAAGACCTCCAAGGTCCCTTCCAACTCTGATATTCTCTTATTCTGTTAATTATGGGCATTTCTCAATGCCATGTTGCACCAGCTCTCAGTAGGTTTTGGGGTGTTATTATTATTATGGTTGGTCACAATCAGGCTGGATTTGATATTTTTATCTATCTATCAAATATTCCCAAGGACCTGGGAAAATGTTATTGTTTGATGACATTAAAGGTATTGTCAGAGGATGTAAACTTTTCCAAGTAAAGATGCCTTTTGTAATTAACTGGTGGTGATTTTGTCAGGGTTGATATTGTTTAAGGGATACTTCAGATGTTTTGGATTACAGTCAAGATGCCTAATACTCGATACTATCTTCACTTTTTTTTGCTACAGTTGTTTTACTTCTATTTGCAGGTCTTTGTATTTTGTTATTTTCTCCAGTTCTTTTCTTCTATTCTGCTGTGTAAGTGTTGCCACATCCACTATCCAGATTTTTTTTTATCTTTCTTATTGACAGTTGTTAAATCTAGGGTGTTGTGTGGCAGATGCTTGTCTGTTTGAATTCATTTTTTATTACTTTGTCTATTTTGTGGTCCTGCCAGTTCCTGCTTGCAGGCAAATGGTATTTCTTGCAGCTCTTCCAATCTACCAATTGTTCCTATTTTGTCATGCTGTTGTTAATAGTCAGTTTGTATGAACCTTTTGCAGCAGCTAATGAGATAGGCCACTGTTTTTTCAGCTTCTTCAGCATTTTCAGTCTGTTTGTGCCTTGTCAATTCTGGCTTTATTTATATTGGTTTTTAACACTAGGTCTTGTGTAGCCAGAATTAGCCCTTCTGTCTCTTACTGCAACATCCACTATCAAGACTTTTTTAAATTATAAGGAAAGTCTCATTGGAATACGTGGACTACATAAATATATCTGTACAAGATGTTCTAGAATACTTTTTTTGGACTTCCAATTAATCGTATAATCTTAGGAATTCCTGGTGGTCTCCCATCCAAATACTAAACAACCCCTATTCTTGTAAACTTTATTACAAGCAGTCAAATTGTCTAGATTTGACGCTACCTAATCACAAATCATGAGGCATCCAGACATTTTTCCTGTCTTGACAGCTGGCATAAAGTCCACCAAGACTCAGTACTTCAAAACATTTTTCATCTTCACAATATTTACAACTTGCATTTTCCCCTACCATTCTTGCACATGTAATGCTTACCCAACAGTAACAAGATCATTACTACTAAGCAAGGCTGTGAGGAAGAAGGTGAAGATTGACTGCCACTGCCAGACATTTACTGAGGAGCTGAATGACAGGGAACACTATCATTTTACATACTTTACATATGAATAAGTTTTCATTGTGCAAAAGTACCAATCATCTTATTTTTAACTCCCAACCCCATTCACCATGCAACCTATTCATTAAGATATGGAACTGCCACCTGAAGTCATCTATGTGTGAGTTGGGTGGCTATATAAATTTGTTTAATAAATAAATAAACTGGTTCTTTGTGGGGTCCTTGGTGCTCTCTGGGTTTGTTTGTTTTCTTGCAGCCATTTCATTACCCTAACTAGGTCACATCATCAGTGCTAGTAAGGAGTGCGGTTTGCTGTCAGTTTATATCCTGGTATCTTGCCTGTCTGTGTGGTTAGGGGCGGTCTTAGAGATTCTTTGGTTGGGCCGTTTACTGTTTGCTCTTTAGCAGTTTCTTGATTGGGGTATTGCTTAATTGATTATTGGTCTGAAGTGGACCTTAGAGTTAACCTAGCCTGATCTGAGTGCTGATGTCTGGTGGAGAGGTGCTGGAGTCTTTTCCTCTTTGGGGCTGGTTGATTGCCTCTTTTGCACTATCTATAGATGTTGTTATGTCTATATGTTTATTGATGACAGCAAGCAGCACTCCTTACTAGCACTGATAATGTTACTTACCATATTTTTCGGAGTATAAGATGCACTGGAATATAAGACGCACATTAGTTTTTGGGGACCAAAACAAGAAAAAAAAATCTTGGTAATTCACTTGCTTTCATTCATGCTCTCATTTATGCCATACTCTCTCTGTCTCTTCCTTCCTTCCTTCCTTCCTTCCTTCCTTCCTTCCTTCCTTCCTTCCTTCCTATCTGTCTCTGTCTCTCTTTCTATCCCTCACTCTCTCTCTCCCTCCCTGTGTCTGTCTCTCTCTCTCTGTCTATCTTCTGGAGGTGGGGGAGGTAAAAAACGGGCCCGTTTTTTGCCTCCTGAGGCATTTGCATGCCCTTCTTTTCACTCACCCCCAACGCCAAAATATTCTACAGGCCAAAAACGATCCATTTTTTGGCCAAAAATGTCCATTTCTTTCCTGTGGAGGGTGGGGGTGGGGAGTGAACAGCAGGCATGCAGATGCCCCAGGTGGTCAAAAAAGGGGTGAAAATGGGCTGTTTTTGGCCAAAAATGGGCTGTTTTTGCTCATTTTCTGGGCTTCCTGGGGCATCTGCATGCCCTGCTGTTTACTCCCCCTGCCTCCAGAGCAAAAAATGGATGAAAACAGACCGTTTTTGGCCTGTAGAATGCTTCTGGGTTGGGGAGAGTGAGTTCCCAGGGGAACTTCCCATGCAGATGCCCCAGGAGGCAAAATAATGAGCAAAAACAGCCCATTTTTTGGCCTCCTGAGGCTTCTGTACCAACTTCCTCCCCACTCCCCCCAGGTATGGCAATTCAACATTTGGTGTATAAGACGCACCTAGATTTTCACCCTCTTTTAGCGAGGAAAAAATTGTATCTTATACTCCAAAAAATACAGTAGTTAGGATAGTGAAATGTCTGCAAGCAAGCTCAGAGAGCTCTAAGGACCCATCAGTTCAACCCTGAGTTACAAATATTCTCTTTTATTGGTACCATCAACTGGTCCTTTGCTCAATATTATTTTGCTAATATTATTTTGCTAATGCTGAGGCCCAAATGATCTGGCATTCTGAATAGCAAAGCTGGTAGACTATCATTTTCCACTAACTCAAAAAAGTACATTTGACTTTTTGCAAACTCCAAAGTACTTCTAATCATAGCACTATCTCCCTTTTGTTTCCTGGCCACATTACTCGTGGTACTGATCAGCTGATTTTATTGTGAATTGAAACAACTCATTTCATCACTTAGTCTCAGAACTTTTAGATACAAGATGCTTAAAAGAAGCATGCAAGATGTAAATTGCTCCTAGAAAGTAATTGCACATGTACGCTCCTTCTCCTTTGCCTTTTGTTTTGCTAGGTAGCCTTTTGAGTAGAGATTCAGACGAAGCCAATTATAAAAAAATATTCTGCTACAATCTCTCTAAGAAATTAATTTATGTTCCTGTAGAAGCATAATGAAAAGAAAATATATTCAAATATTAAAGAATTTGCTCCTGTGAAGATAGGGAGTCATTCAGAAAATAAGCCATCTAACTGAGGATGCTGGAGATGGAGACAACCAATTTAGAAGATATACAGAGCAAGTTACTCACTATCTTGAGACACTGGAGTCCAGAGGAAGATAGTGAGTAACTTGTTCCATACAACTTCTAAATTGGTTGTTGCCCATAGATATATTGGAGCTGATACTCTTTCGTTATCCACATTTAAGTAACATTCTCTTATTGGTCCATAGTTCTTCTTGTGAAGTAAAAGAAGAAGTTACCATCTTGTCCCTCCCTTCACATATCTTGGGCTAGCCCTGCTAAGATAACATTTTAAATATCTCACAAATCAGAGTACAAGTAACTATTTATAACGTTTGGTCTTGTGCTTCCACTGGAAAATTTATTTTGCCCATGGTGACAAAATGGCTGGAGCCTGACCTTGAGAAACTGCTAACCCAAATTACTGATGTCAAACAGCTGCGAGGAAGGAACCCTTGCTAATATTAGAAAAGCAACTTGCTCAATCAAACTATATGAAAAAGAATGTTTCATGCTGTATTGTTCCTGGTCTGCAAGGAAATTAATTTTGAAGTTTTCTGTATTAAATCTTCAATCAAACCAGAAATAGCCTATATACATATGGTTGCTACTGATCAGATAGATGATTTCTTTTCATTCTATGAAAGGGTTCCAGAGGCTGAGGGAACAATGAACTGGAGCCAGAGAACATAATGACATGAAGTCAGGCAAGGATGCAGAAAACAGTACGTGATTTATTTTAATCTTGGATTGTGAAATTAAATTATTCTCTGTCATTTTGCCTCTTGCCCCCTTCCATTAATCTTGCGTCTTTGTACTGCACCGGGATGGGAACTGAAGAAGAGTACAATTCCCTCATCTGGTGAAATTCAATACTGAAAGCCAATTTGTCCAAAAATACATGAGCTGAAAAGGTGGCCTTCTTTCCTTCATTTGTACATGAAATAGCTAACATGTTTGGCAATAGGAATATTTTCACAATACTATTTGTCCTCTCCTAATGGTCTTAGACTTAGGTTCCCCTGAGTCAGGCCTTGGACAAACACCCTCAATAACTGGTGACAATGCATAACTGTCTCAGGGACATTTCACTTATATTTCTGATCTCATCCATCTATTTATTTATTTTATTTTATTTATTAGATTTGTATCCCGCCTCTCTTCACCCGAAAGGGGAACTCGAGGCGGCCTTATCCTTTTTCTCCTATTTACAGCCATATCCTTTTTCTCCTTCCTTCTAGCTAGCTTGTTGTAGTTTTTTTTCTAGTTTATCATCTTGTTTTGGAAAAATGCCCATTTAATTGAGAAACCAAAATATTTAAGAGTCAAATTCCTTGTGTGTCCAATCATATCTGTCCAATAAAGAATTGTTCTGTTCTGTTCTGTTCCATTCTATTCCATTCCATTCCAAACATCCTCCCCTTTACTGGCATGTAGAACTTCAATGATTGCTGGGCTTCTCACCATAGAAATCAAGAACAGCCCCAAAGCCCAGAAGGTTACAGGTTCTATAGCCCCTGAAATAATACACAGGGATTTACAAATGCAGTCTAAATTATAATGTAATATTCTATAAACTATTTTTTAGTTTGACTGAAGATTTAATAATAAAATTTTCAAAATTAATATAGTGCAGGAATGTAGAATCTGATAATTACATGGGATGTCCTTTCTATGGACCAGCCTGCCTACTCTAAATATCACTTTTCTAACATTCCTCCCCACCAATTCTCTATGGTGTATCACCTTCTAATAATGTCCCTTATTATGATCACATATTGACTCCCTTCAAACCAAGGAAAGGTCAACAACCAAGTTCTTGTTATCTGTCTTCTTCCTTCCAGAGTGATAAATCAGCTTCTTCTGCTGTGTAATTCAAAATCCTTCATACAATATGCCTCAAAGCACATGAGTTTTTGTTTGCTTGGCATTGCCTCAAAGGAACAATCTTTATTTTGCCTGAACAAATTAATTGGTTCTTCTTGCAGTCAATGGTATTCTTAGTAGCTGACTCCAAATTTTATTTCTTTTATTCTTTTTTGGTATGTCCATTTCAGACATGACATGTTTTTATCATCTACAATTTGCTGTAGAATTTCTAATGTTTACCACTGCAGCTTTAATAGGGGCATAAACTTATATAAAGTTGACATTCACTGAATTTCCACTAATTCTAATAGATATATCTGTTGTATATTAGATCATAGTATTTTTTTGAAACAAAAAAGGTGACAAGTGATAAAATTATCAATGGTTTCTAGTGAATCCCACTTTCAATATCAAACAATTCAAACAATTTGCTGTTTCAATGACCTCAAATTCCTTGGCCATCAGGATTAAAATTATTGTACAATAAATACACTGAGAGAGCTAAATAGGGCCTTAGGCTTGATCCTAAGCAGGAGGTCATATGTTCTTGCCCCACCTTAGCCATAAACGCCAGCTGGGTGACATTGGGACTTTGGGTTTATATCTAACTCTCATTTAGTGACCACAACTGGGATTAGCAACCCAATCATTAAGTGAAACAGTTACTAAATGAAAATGTAACTGTACTTATTTTATCCTTCCTTTGGTTTAAAGACCTGAAAAATGTAATAAATACAAAGGTTGATCAGTTACTTTTTCATCACTAACTGCTAGTGGTTGCTAAATCAGACTACTAAACAAAGACTACTTTGTTTCTATGGGAAAAATTAATACTATTTGTCAGCTGTAACTTTACATTGGTGGAAAAATGGGTGCTTAAAATGAATAAAGAAAATATTTTCTTTAGAATTTCTATATTTTTTTATAAATTTAATATGAATGTATAAATGTAAACATGTGAAAATGGACAGAAAGAATTGAACTTTCATGATTTAAACTCTGGTTTTTAAATCTCAGATTTTAAGATCATTTCTGAATGTTGACAATATACAGTATATACCACTTAAATGATTTAAATATTGGTTATATAGTAGACACTGCTTGGTGTGTTTTCCCCCTTTTTATTATGTCATAAATCTTAATGCTTTATATTGTTTTAATGCAATTATATTTGTACACTATTAATTAAAACTATTGACATTCTTTATTTAGATAGATTATTAGAAATAAAGAAAAGATAAGGATAAAGAAATACTCTAGCAGTATTAATTATAATTTAGGACATCAATATTACAAACATAAAGTTATTAGAATTTTCATATGAAGTTGAGTATAATATTGGGAAAAAAGATGTTGATACAGATTACATTAATGTTTTTATTGTACAATAATAATTTCAATCTTGAGCTAGTTACTTAGTAATGAAGTCTCCACTGTGTGTACTCACATGTACATGCACACGCACACGCACACAAACACACATAAAATGTTAACTAAAGGGAAAAAAAGAAATATAAGATTAGCAAAATTTATTTAGCAAGATTAAAATATCAAAACATAATTTAAAAAAAGAAAAAACCTATTAGAGTTCTAATATTACTTACTATATGATTTATCTTAGATATTATTGATGGAGTTGTATGCAATTTATAGAACTTTCTGTTCCAATTTTTCTTTTAGTTGTAAATAATTACATTTTTCTTGCTGTAATTATGTCTAACATGTACGGTAAAACATTTGAAGGAGAAGCTAGAGGTGAAATTTTGGAGTTTATTATTCTTTTTGCAGAATTCCATTCTTTTATCAAAATTACTCTGATGATGTTTTTATTCTCCTTTGTATTTTTATATCATAAATATCTATGCAGTCCATTGGATAAGCTGTATCCTTCTAAAATTGCTAATTGTAATATTCTGGAATTTTACCCACAAAATGCAGTTTGCTTTATGTTAAAAATTTGGAAAAGCAAGACCACCTCATTCTTATAAGACTTCTTGTTGTTGTTTTTGATTCTGGATTTTTTCCCATGCCATATAAATTTTCTGACAGTTCTTGCCTTTTGTGAAAAGTTCTCTCTGAAATTCTGATTAGCGCCATTTGAAATAGAGAGATTTCTGGTATATTCTTTTGGAAGATTGCAATTGCAGATCCTAACCAAGATAACTTTAAGTTCCACTTTTCAAGTTGTTTTTTAATCTCTTCCCATAATTTAACATAGTTATTTTAGTATTTTTCTTGATTGTTGCCTGTCAGGCACAGACCAAGGTGAATGAGTGAGCTACCTGATAGCCAGATTCTTCTGGAAACAGATTGATTTCTCCTTGTGTTAAACATTTTGAAATGATCTTGTAATTATTTTTGCTTTTTGAACATGGTTTTTATATCCAGAGTATTCTCTGAAACTATGAACTATTTTCAGTAACCATTTTATTGGTTTTCGTAGTTCCATAATCAATTAATACTGCATCTTCTGAATAACGTTTAGATAAAGTAATTCCTCTTCATGAATTTTGAGACCTAATATGTGTTTATCATCTTGAAGTTTTCTAAGCAACGATGAAGAATAAAAGCAAGAGTAGGCATCCTTGCCTTGTTCTTTTATGATTTGGAAATTTGCAGAAGAATACCCAATTAGCCATAATATTTACTTTTTGCTGTTGATATCTACTTCTAACCCCAGCTTGAAACTCTTCTTTGGGGTTTATTTTATTCAGAACTGCCAAGCAGAATAGCCACTACAAATGGTCAAAGGCTTTTTCTGAATCCAAGAAACGTAGTGCAGCTTTCTTCCCTTTTACATGCATACATGCATGCATATACATATACAGGTTGTGGTGAAGCTAATATTGAACAGGATATCAAATGATCTTGTGACATTCCATGCCTTGTTTTGTGGAATCATCAGTTTGGGAAAGGAAAATACCTTTTCTCAGTTTGGAAATAGTTCTATCAGCATAGTTATGTAACTGATACCTCTGAGTTAGTCATCCTACATTACTTCATCTGTTTTGCAATGTAACACTTAACAACCCAGGTATAGTTTGCACACATGCAATAATGTTCATCTGCTTCATCTGCTATTTGTACTCGATAAGCCCAGCCCAGGAAAAACCAAAGAGGTTGGCAAGAAATGCTGATTAATAAAAGAGTGGAGTGCTGTGGGGTTTGGTTTTTTTGCATGAGTATCTACAGTATGTGTACGGGCACATAAGGGTGTTCCCAAGACTGAAATGCCAGAAGTTGTTTATAAAGGATGACAAATGCAGGCAGTTCTGTGCCAAGGGCTGCAAACAAGAAAAAACGTGTGTCTGAACTCAGTTGCAAAAGGATGTATGATGAGAATATTCCAGTCTTCACCTGCTCAGAATATTAGTCTATTTCCCCAGTTTCTTCAATATACCCATGCTTTAAAGTAAATTGCATTCAGATACCCTTGAAATATAAGGCAACATGTTCAAAAACTTACCATTCTGGTGAAGATAAAGTATTATATTTTTTCAGAAAGTTTCCCTTTGACAATTACATGCTAACTATTTGTAATTTCATGTGACACCCAGGAATCCATAGTCACATGAAAAGTTATGATTTATCACACCAATGTGTACTTTTAATCAGCTAGATAGCACTACTTAGGTGCTTTCAAAAAGGTTAGGACTTGAGCAGGAGACTACCAGGAGATAACACGTCTGAAAATGAGACTGAGGAATTTCAAAAACATCCCCGAAGAAGGCAATGACTAACCACTTCTGCCTGTTACCAGAACACCATGAACACATCCTGGAACTCACTAGGATTTAACACAATGTGAAGGATACTTTATTTATGTGTATCTATTGTGTAAATTAGCAAAGTAGATCCTGGCACCGTGGACTTAATGACCTTCAATGTACCTCCTAATTTTGTTATTCTATAAATGTATCTTAAAAGCCAGACTCCTCTTTGATTACATTTCAGTTTCAAAAGTTACTACCATGACTGCTTAGATGCCTTTTTATCTGCACTGTTTAAGATCAAAATAGCCAACCCCAAAGGCAAACCAAAATATTAACTCTCCCTCCCCCCCTTCATTCCTTTCTTAAATGCACCAGATGCCAACAACTTGATGAAAAACTCATGGAAATTTTTTTGACACATAAGGTAAAATATTGTTCTAAAAGAAGAGGGGGAAATTCTATATGATTTTCTCTTCTGAATCTTTTGATACAGTTTTGTTCTTTCTCAGTGCTATGTGGAACAGGAACTAAATTTTTTAAATTAAATTTTTCTGAAGATCTGAACAAGCATGCTGAAATATAAAATTATTAAAATGAGCAGTTTCTGAGTCACCATATTAAAACATAACATTTCCCATGATTCATCTTTTAAGGTTCACGTTCAAAAGAGTTTTGCTGGATTATGTGACTTTGTAGATAAAGCACACAGAGAAAGGTGTGGCTCACAAGGAGTTTCCTTAGGGCAGGATCCACGCGGTTCACAAAGAATATGATTCTGCAGGACTTTGAAAAGCCTATTGCATTCAGAGGAAGCAGATATTAAGTTCATCGGTATATTTTTAATGAACAATATCTCTGCTTTCTGTAGTCAAAATAGTATGAGAAACTAAATTCATTATTAGTTTTCTCTATAGGAAAGAAATGTTGCCTGACCTCAGATATTTTCAGGTCAATATATATTACTATAACTGAATGTTTTCATAAAATATTCCAGAGGGAATTCACTTGAATAGAAGTTTGAAAGATCAGCTGACTGTCATGAAGATATTTCTGATTGGCTATTGGCACAAATGGCTGTACCAATTTTCAAAGGTGGCATGTCACTGAATTATGATGTCATACCCGGCTTGGGCATGATACGGAATGGCATATCCAGCACAGGGATCCTCAAGAAGCCAATGCCAGGCCCGGGAGCTTGGAAAGAAGAAAGCTGGGATAGTGGGTTAGGCTCATATGGTGATGGTTGCTTGCGCACATTGATGACGTGCATGGGGCATTCCGGCACGTTAGTTTAAAACCGTGCTGGGGTGAGGTAAACCCCTCATCTATCTACACAATATCCTAATTTACACAAAGACCATGGAGGAGCATATACAGCTCATACAGAATGTGTTGAAAAGAGATATGCAAAACTTCGTGGACCTTTTTTTAAAGTTGGAAACCGGCAGTTGGATTAGATAGTACTTTCACCAAATACAATAGAGATTCCATTCAATTAACACAAAATCATATAACATCTCTCCTCTCTTCATTTTAATGATTTATTAAGCAAAATTAAAGATTCAACATCTGATGACATCTGATCAAGATGAAGATGCCCTAGGACAGAATGATAAAAGCTACAAAGCTTTATTCCCAGTTTCTCTTCACTTCTAGTGATTTTTTCCAATAGTCAATGTGCCTTGTATGATATACAAAGCTCAAATTTTCCCATCTGAAATGAGATTTCATGGACCCCATCTCATTACTCTTTAGGAGTTACTACTTCCTGGTATTATGGCTCTGTATTATTACTCCAAAGATCCTTCCCTTCCTTTCCCCTTCCCCTTCTTTCATTTCCCCTTCCCATTCCAGCAATTTGAATTCATTTGTCATTTCTTTTAAGTTGTGTTTTCTTCTGAATATGTTCTACCAATATCCTTTGAAAGAAGATCTAGTTAAGTAGCATAATTTTGAAAGTTGTTCCATTATAAAACTAATACCACTTAGAACAAACTTCTTCTGTATCTATAGAACAAGAACTTCCCCTTTTCTTAATCTACTTTTCTTAAAATATTTATATAAGTGTTTTTTTCAAAAACAGCTAGTATTTAGATCTGGTTCTATTCCTACAGAGAAAACTAAAAACAAATGGACTGCTTTTTTATGCATTATATAAATACTTAATAAAATAAAATCAACCAGCACTGCAGAGAGAGCAGTTTGGCTCACATATATCAACACAACTTGATAAAGAGGATTGGCTATGCATGCTGTAATTCTTATTTATCAACTAATCCACTGATTAGAATCTGTTCTAAACAAGACATTGGTCAAGTTGCGGGCTTCCCTTGAATGAAAGCTTGGACCACATCCTAATTCTGTCTAGTCAACACAGAAGTATAATTTTGATGCCAGGTTGCAATTAAAGGTGAGGTGGGAAAGGGAAGGAATATGAGATGCCTCCTGCAACCTTGTCTTGTACTATCATGTAATTCTGACACACCCTTCAATATTTCATATTGGAGACCTATTACAGAAGTTTATAGAATAAGCCATCGGGCGACAAAATATCTCAGTGAGTAAAGGAGATAAGTTATTTTGTGTACTATTACATATGGAGTGGTAGGGTTAAAAGAGAGTCTACTTAATGAAGGAGATTGCATGGAAATGCCAAATGTTCTATTACGATTTTCTAGCCTACAAGACTACATAGACATTACCCAATCCTGAAACAATGCAAAGCAACAGATTCAGACATGCACATGTCAGGAAGACAAGTGGTTGAAGTCCCACACTCCTTCATTTTGCCTATGTCAGATACCCTTACCACTTTTTGCCCTTACCGGAAAATTTGGTTTGCATTTTCTTCCTCTGCCTCTTATCAAACTGGAGAATCAGCAAAAGAAAAGAAAAGCAATGAGGTTAGTGCTGGCAGCCCAACAGCCTTTCTGTTCTGATTCTCCAGCTTGCTTACCCATGTGCCTAGGTTCAAGAAACCCAGAGCATCTTGCCCCAGCCAACCCACTGCAACCATCTCATTGCAGGTATCTCACTGCAGCCAACCACCCATGGCCAATTCACTGTGGCCCACTCGTCATGGACAGTTCCATGCGAGATCACTCAACATGATAAAGGCTATCCACCACTGTTTCTTTGACATTATTTCCAATTTTGTCAGTGGAAATAATGTCAAAGAAATAATGGCAGAAAACATTTATCAGGCTGAGTTATCCCACATGGAATTGTCCCACAAAGAGTTGTCCCATGGCGAATTGGCCACAGGTGAGATCTCCAACAGTGATTTGGTCACAGCAAAATGGCCATAATGAGATAGCTGTGGCATGTTGGCCATGGTGAGATGGCCATGGCAAGTTGTCCCATTCTAGCAGAAGAAGAGATACAGAGAGAAAAAAGTGGGCAAATAAGTGGGCTCGGAAATCAGCATCATAACTGCATCTGGAGATGAAGGAGTTTTTTTCTCTTATATTTTAGAGAGACTCTGATTCACATTAGTTGATTTAAACCAATGTTCATTCGGCCAAAGAACAAGGAAATTTGTGGTTACATTCTTCCTGGAAATAGAAGCCAGACTGTTTCCAGTTCTGCAGATACAGAGGATGGTCAATTAAAATGGCATGCCACAAATCATTTTATATTCCTTGGCCAGATCAAAATAGTATATTCTTATTTCTTACTTCCAAACTGTGCAAAAAATTCTTACTATGTCCTGAAAGCCCATCATAACCAATAATTTCTTGCCTTGCCTGAACCTTTTAAATAAAACCTCTTATAATTTTCATTAAAATCTACAGCCAGCCCAAAATTTGCACTGTATACTATAAGGAAGGAAATTTGCAAATATGAAAAGGAGCATGTAACTGCTTTAGAAGCTAATGGCATAAAAATTCAAAAACAATCAAAAATTTATTTTTTTCATTAAATTCTAATTAGGACAATGGGACAATGTGTAAAATGGATATAAGTACCTATGCTTAAACAGAAAGCCAGTAAATAGGGCTGCATTTTAATATTTTAATAGTTTTATTTTAGTTTTTAATAGGCACATCCACATTCTATATTTCTCCTTGTTTACAGAACAAAATACCATCCCTATGCATTCTGAGTCCCCCTCAAATCCTGTCATGCAGTGTCATTCTGTGGCTCTGTGTGTAGAGGTGGTGGGGTGTAGGTGGGTGTCTGCTATACCAGGGAATGATGAGAAAAGAGTACCAAAAGTGTATACTTCAAGCAGGATCACCTAAGGTAGGGGTCACCAGTCCCTAGGCCACAAACCAGTACCAATCCATGGACTGGTAGGAACCAGGCCGCAAAGCTGGAGTTAATGTTAGGTGAGCGAGTGAAGCTTCATCTATATTTATAGCTGCTCCCCGGCACTAGCATCACTGCCTCAGCTCCACCTCAGATTATCAAGCATTAGATACTTATTGGGGTCAGACCCCTACTGTAAACTGTGCAGGCGAGGGATCTATGTTGCATGCTCCTCCTACCCCCTCCCCTCCCCAGACTGTGGAAAAATTGTCTTCCACAAAACCAGTTCCTGGTGCCAAAAAGGCTGGTGACTGCTAACCTTTTCCAGTTGGCCAGCTGAAGCAAACAGGCACCTATATCATGCAGCAGCAATGTAAGATACCAGAGACAGGACAATCACTTTAGTGGCAATGGGAAAGGCAACATTTCAAACTGTGTGGGAGTAAGTAATGGTAAACCTACGGTTGGAAGAAATGTCTATCTGGGTTCAGTTCCAAGTGGGGAAGAAAGACACTGGAAACATGGTGACTGCTTGGAAAG
>JANHGC010007649.1:198380-215405 GCA_027560395.1 Boaedon fuliginosus
TTACGGATGATGGAGGCCACTGTGCTCATTGGGACCTTCAAAGCAGCAGCAATTCTTCTGTAACCTTCCCCAGAGTTGTGCCTCGAGACAATCCTGTCTCGGAGGTCTACAGACAATTCTTTTGACTTTATGCTTGGTTTGTGCTCTGACAGGCACTGTCAACTGTGGGACCTTTATCTATATATATCTATACAGGTGTGTGCCTTTCCAAATCATGTCCACACAACTGCATTTACCACAGGTGGACTCCAAGTATGCTGTAGAGATATCTCAAGGGTGATCAGGGGAAACAGGATGCACCTGAGCTCAATATTTAGCTTCATGGCAAAGGCTTTGAATACTTACGTACATGGAATACCTCAGTGTTTGTAGTTTTAATACATTTGCCAAACCCTCAAGTACACTTTTGGCACATTGTCATTATGGGTGTTGTGTGTAGAATTCTGAGGACAAACATGAATGTAACCCATTTTGGAATAAGGCTGTAACATAACAAAATGTGGAAAAAGTAATGCGCTGTGAATACTTTCTGAATGCACTGTACATCTCTAACAAGACATCTCTGTTTTCTATGTTATTTATTATTAGCATAATAAATAATATAGAAAATATGTCTTCCTTTAAACAATATTAATGAATTCCGTCCTTTAAAAGACTTGGAAATGGGAGATACAGCTTTGTGGCTCGTTTGTCATCAGATAAAGAATTAATATTATTGAAGAATTTTGTTTGATCCTTGAGAATTTTCCTATAGGTTCTTGCTAGGATCCATGTTATTTTCTATATTATTTATTATGCAAATAATAAGTTCGGAGATGGGTAGAACTGAAGCTCGGTAGAGCTGAAGCTCAGCAAGATGGAATAGTTGTAGTTTTGGGGGGTTGAATTTCATGCAAAAATGTTCTGCACCCTTTAGGACTTGATGGACTCCAGTTCTGTTATGGAACTTTCTTTGTGGGATTTTAAATAGTGCCTGCAAGGTTACCTTACTTTGATCAGTGGCTTTTTCATCTTACTTCATGCTGCTGATTATAGCATACATTTTAAAAACCAATCAATGCAGTCATTTAATTAAATGATAAAAAGTTTACATATTTTGGATCATATAATTTAGCTTTGCAACCAGTTTAGATGTGTTTTGCTTTATAGAGCATATTTTGCCTCTTCCAATTGTAATGCTTAGGCATTTAAATTTCTATGGATTTCATAAAATATTCCTGGAAAAAATAAGAAGTTCTGATCAGTGCTTGAAATTATCAAATAGGAACAGACCAACAGGCTTTTTAGAAAGAAGATTAATATAACCTGAAGATGATATTATGTGTGTATGATTGTGGCACATAATTAACAAATTTAAATGCTTCTATTCAAATTCTCTAAGAAAATAACACCAATGTTAAATATCTGTTTTCTTCGTCTTTGCTTACTCATGCATTTATTCAACACTTTCTATAGCAGTTTATCTAAAATTACGTTCAAAGTAATTTAGGCAGCCATAGTCTGTGTGAGAGATTCCATAGAAGGTTTTAAATCATAGTGACAGGCAGTATGGCTGCCTGAAAGGAAAGAATTTCTGAAGGAGTCATGGAATAACAATAGGAAAACTATAAAGATATAAATAACTCTTCAGTGTTTGAGAAAGTAGCCAGCCTACACAAATTGTAGCTTTAAGTTATTTATTTATTTATTACACTTTTATGTTGCCCGAAGGACTCTGGGTGGCTTACAACAGAGATAGCAATAGCACTCAGATGTTATACACTGCTTATCAGAGCTTTACCACACTCCCCAAGTGGTTACAGAGTCAGCCTATTGCCCCCAAACAATCTGGGTGCTCACTACACTGACCTTGAGAAGGATGGAAGGCTGAGTCAACCTTGAGTCTGGTGGGATTCGATCTGACAACCTCCTGAACAAATCAGCAGAGATAGGCTGCAGTGCTGCATTTAACCACTGGGCCACCGAGGCTCATTAGTTAGGCTCATTAATAGTAAGGATGCTGCATGGTAGCATGCCTTCATCTATTCCAGTAGTATTACTTGAAAGAATGATACCCTGAATCCACTTTCAGGATTGATCATTGTCTCTGTTTTCCTAATTTTATTCCTAATTAAAAAAACATTTTTTTTAATTTTATTCATTTAAAAGTTGTTTTTCAGGATTGCTATTTCCATGTGTCAGAATTATCTCTGTGTGGTAAAAAGGCATTTTGATGCTTGACATGGAATGATAACTACTAAGCTCTTTCTTAGGTCAAAGTTTATAATATTCATAGCCCAACTGTTTAAAAAAAAGTCAGTAGGATGTCCAGATCCTACTGGAACCTCTGGAACCAGCTCCCCACTGAGATTAGGACCATCCCCACCTTGTTGGCCTTCCAAAAGACCTGGCTTTGTCAGTGGGCCTGGAGTTGACTACCTCCCCCTGTTTGAATGTAGTTGATTGCTTGTGTAAATATTTTGAACAATATTGAATTGTTTTATATTTTAATTGCTGTTAGCCGCCTCGAGTTCCCTTTGACCGGGGAAATGAGGTGGGGCATAAATCAAATCAAATCAAATCAAATCAAATCAAATAAATAAATAAATAAATAAATAAATAAATAAATAAATAGATGGTCAGTTTCCCTGGGAAGAAGAGTCAATATTTACCTAATGAGCAATATCTTGTGCATTTTTATGCCACTCATACTCCCCAAAAGTTGTTGGGGAGTTTTATATTATACTTTATTGACTTATCTTACCTTACTTTGTATTGTACCCAGAGAACTTTTGCTACAGAACAGTTTAGAACTGTAATAAATCACACACACAAAAGAGCTAGCTGTATTTTGGCTTCAAATCCAGTTGGATCTTGCCCGTCATTATCACTGTCACCACTTTCTCCTCTTCTAAATCTCTGTTGCTTTTTCAAATTCTTCTTAAGCTGCATTCTATTTCTCTTTTCTCTTGCTGGCTCAGACAAATGCTCTGTTTCTTTGCCTAGAGTTTGGCAATCAAGCTGAAAACCTTAGAGACCCAGGGTAACAGAATTTCACAATGAGGATAAAATTGCTCGTCTTCATACCAACTTGAATATTGCTTATGATACAATACAAACTGAGCTGTCCAACATGCTATTTAATCCATTGTGTAGAATAGCTTCCAAACTGTGAGACCTTAGGCAGTCCCAGGCTTTTCAGATGCTCTGTGGAGTCTTGCCTGTCATGGTTCATTCAAGATAACAGAATGTTGGATCAAAGAATTATGGATGGAGTGGTGCCATGAGGCTTAAAGAATAATTTCTTTTCTATAGTCCCAAAGAAGCTTTCCCTGACTCCTGAAAATTTTGTCCACCATAATCCAGTAATAAGTAGCCTTATTACTGTCTGGTAGCAAGATTGGGTGATACTTGCCCAGATGCAATTGTTTTGAGGACACGAATTATTTTGATTATTTTTTTCAGCCTTAATTCTAGCCTGGTTTGGGAAGATAATCAGGCATTGTCATCCCGTGTGATGCCCTTTGTAGAAGACAGGAAATTTGTTTCCGTTGATACCGCTTGACTGAAGTTTTGGATATGGTTAACAATGGTACCCTTCTGGATTGCATATGAGATGGGAATTAAAAGCTTGTTATAGTGTTGCGAAGGAACAGTCTTTGATAAGGGAACTGCAGGTTTGTGACTTGGCTTTCTGGAAGCTATGCTACCAAAAAATTCTTTTTTCCCTCTCCAGTAATATACAAAAGTGTCAGAACAATTGTTACATATTGCAGGGGGCAGGTGTCATTAATTTACAGATGATAATAGTTAACTTTAGTTTCCTAATTTCTAAATCAGGACAGGTTGAATATGTTCTTAACCAATTTCTGAGTGGAGTGATGGGATAGATGAGGATGAATTGTAATTTTTCCAAAGAGGCATTAGCTTTTTTTTTTTAACTATTTCTAAAACATTGTGAACAGATTTGTGAGGTGGGCAACTGGCTGTTTATATCATGAATGAAGATTTCACTTCCAACTTTTGTATGCATTGGTCTTTTTTAATCTAGTTTGTTTTTAATATTAATGTTTCAATTTTTGATGCCCAATGTTTTAATGTTCTTAACCTTCTAATTATTTTATATTGTTATTTATGACATTGTAAGCTGTCCAGAGTCATTTGATAGTGAGATGGGATTCTTTTTTTGAAGTAAGTGTACAGTTTCCAATTAGCTCATAAGCCAAGTTCAGGTGATTTCTTTTTAATGAATATAGTCCCATAAAACTTGAGATCAAGATGTCTGAAAAATGGCCTTGCCACTATAGAGTTGATTATTAGGGAAGGTCCTATATTGAGGTTGGCAGAATGGCAACTTGCCTACTTGCAAATGGGCCATTTCTGTGATAGTGCTTACATTCTGTAATGCTTTCTCTGCAAAATGCATGTGGATCATCTATCTATGAAAGAGAATTAAAATCTTTTATTTTATATTATTTTACTATCTTTATAGTTTTTCAGCATGAGTGCTATTTTTATGCTGTTTTAAACAATTTATTGTAAAAGGTTCCAAGTTTTACAATATTATTACTATTCCTATTATTCTTTCATCCACTTAATTGGCTTTCTCACTTGTTCTCTCATAATCTATTTATAATCATATAACAAGGATCTCTTTTGCCATTTATTGAGCTGTATAAGCCTCACACATTCAAATTTAATCGATTGGACCTGTAACTGTCTGTTCACTGATGCAAGGGGTCTCCCTGTGAATAGAACAGCTTTCACCTCTGTCAGAGGCTTCTTTGCATGTGTAAAATACATGTCTTTCAGTGACTAAAACTGTGCCTATGTCTATACTGAGTATAAAAACGTTATTATCACAATCTACAATAATTTGGCAAAATAGTGTATTCCACCTTCCAACACCATTATATGTTAGATTTAGAATACAGTTCAAAGCAATTACAAATAGTCTTTGAACTACTTGGATAGACAGACAGAATACACATTTTTTTTCCTTGGGAATATTGATCTGTTTCTGTACCTTTAAATCATTCTCCTCCTCTATCTTGAATACAATGAAAAAGAAAATGGGATTTGAACTAGGAGGTAAACTAGGAGGTAAACATCTAGATTTGTCTCAAGAATGGCTTACAATATCTATTTCTTAATTTTGCTATGTTTTTTTGGTTGGAATTCATAGTTAAGTATAGATTGATTTGTGAGATTTTTTCCTTGTTATTACATTTAATGGATTAAATAGTGAGCAGCCTTGTCATTTAAAAAATGATGGATTAAGGGGCAAAGCAGTAACAGTAGAAATAAATTATTAAATGGCTCATTGGTTTGGATCTTTACTACTTCCTCAGCAATTTTTTCCTGGCAAATAGTAAGTGTTTTGCTGACATGGAACCCAAGACCCAGATACTGAGATCATCCTATAACTGTAAAATTTGCATTGGGCTCATATGAAACTTATTTTTAGAAAAAAAAAAAGTTTGTCTTTATATTTTCTTAGCACCCTTGGGAGTGGGAGTGGGAAACAATGTTTGGATGTTAAGCAGATGGTAACAAGTATCTTAGAAAAAGAATATGAAATGGTAGGAGACAAAGATACAATTATTGTTCATACTCCCATAAGTAATAAATGGGAGAAAAAAATCTTCATGATCTGATGTGCAAAAAGATACCATGTTTTCCCAAAAATAAGACCCACCCCAAAACAAGCCTACTCTGATTTTTTTTGGCTGGGTCTAATATAAGCCCTACCCTGAAAATAAGCCCGGAGGATATGCATGGCTAGCATGAGACAGCAAGTGTGCGGGGGGCCAACTGTGTCTGGCAGCAGCCACATCCTGCCAGCCCCTTGGCACAGTGCCAATACCAATAATCTGAATGGAGGCAGAAGACAGGTGATCCAGACATGCTGCGTGGCTGTCAGATTCATGGGAGGATTGCAGGAAGATCGTGGGAGTCTTATGCAGCGGCACAGGCAGCAGGCAGAGGCAGAGGCATGGGGAATGGGGGAGGTAACCCAGCTCTAACTGTGCATGCACACACTTCGCTCAGTTGGCAGAGAGAGAAAAAACCTTGCAAATGCAACATAAAGGGTTTTCATGAATTGGTTAGTTATCAGCTTATGAAGAAGCATGCTTTGCTGGCGTTTGTCCGCAGGTTTAGATAACCAAGCAAGATGAAGTTCAAGTTAGTAACAATGGCACAGACAGAACACTACTGAAGCATTTCTTTTCGAATCTGCTACAGCAAAAAGTGAGAAACACTTGGGAGACATTTCTGCAATGCAGACTAGGAAAGAAATGTTCTTTCTGTTTCTTAGCCTAATTGATTAAATTGTCCATCATTCTAATGATGCCTTGAGAACAGGTAATGAAATAAAATGTGGTTGCTTTAGGAAGTCTTAGCATTAATACTTCGTTATATTTTTTTTCAGAATGTTATGCATTTAGATTCAAACACAGTTTCTTTTCTATCAGTACAAAGATTTTTGTAATACTTCTTGAATTACAAAAATTACATTTCAGCATATATTTATGCAAACTAAAAAAAATAGCAATGTCATATCTATGACATTGTAGTCTCCATGGAATAAACAGAGTAGTCTCCAGGGAATAAACTTCATAGATGCAATTACCATGGTGGTGTGCAGTGGTTAGAGTGCAGTATTGCAGGCTAACTATGCCGACTGCCAGGAGTTTGATTCTGACTGGGTTAAGGTTGACTCAGCTTTCCATCTTTCCAAAGTCAGTAAAAAGAGGATCTAGATTGTTGGGGCAATATGCTGACTCTGTAAACCAGTGTGCTTATTGCTATTGCTATGAAATATCTTAACTGGCAAAGAGACATTTGGAAAAGAGGACAAGCATGGGTAACAAACATGGGTACACCAAGAAACTGCAGGAAAAAAAGTACTTAGGCTTCCATGCACAGAAATTTCTTTTTCTAGCATCAGAAAGAAAGGTTTTTCAGTAGCAATATTTTTCCAACTAATCTTTATTTTAAAGAACATATGCCAGTGATAAGATAGAATTGGTGATGACACACTTTTTCAAATTTCACCATTAAAACCTATGACAAGTCATATTGGACACGCAGCTGGCTCCAGGCAGTTATTAACGCCTCTTTGAGAGAGGGGTCTTTTCCGCCAGCCTTGAAGGAGACGGTGGTGAGGCTCCTCCTCAAGAGGCCTTCCCTGGACCTGGCTGTTTTGAACAACTTTCGTCCCGTCTCCAACCTTCCTTTCTTATTGAGAAGGTGGTGGCCTCTCAGCTCCTGCGTGCCTTGAATGAAGCTGATTATGTGGATTCTTTTTCTTTTTTTAGAAAATATTTTATTAGTTTAAAAACACATATTAAAAACTACAAACACACAAATCGTACACATTTTGTATTACATCATATTCATCTTGTTACATGCGACTCCTCTTGACTTCCTGGATGTGACGTATCGGTGATCGGTGCAGAAAGGGAGAAGGCTCCTGAATCTGCACCGTTTTACCTGGTCTCGCCTGAAAGAGGCATTCACGACCCCCGGAGGGGGAAGGTGAAAGAGTGGGGAAGCCAGAGTGAGGCGCGGGGGGTGCGATCCCCGTGTGGTTGCTAAGGAGACCCGACTGAGAAACGGTGAGGTAAGAAGATGGCCAGTAATGGCCGACCCGAAGCCGTGAGTCAGCACCAGAGAGGAAGCGAAGAAGGTTGCGGTGACTCCTCCAGCTGTATATAGTGAATACCCCAAGACATAGCAAATAATAAAGAAGGACTGCACGGCGGGTGGCTGAAAGCCACGGAGCAAGCGGCAAGTGGCTAGACTTGGCAGAAAAAACTTTTGCGCAAGAGAGAGAGGAGCAGTGAGTGTATCCGGCCAATTCGATCTGACAGGACTGGCTAGAACCGATGGGGCAGCGGCAGCGTGAGTGGATCGGAGCGATCGGAAGGACAGGGGAAGCGGCACATGCTGTAAAAGCGATCGATATTTTGGAACTCGGAGCGTGGAGATCGGATCGTATTGGGGATGATAGAAGTGTGTGTGCAGTGCTTGATGGTGGGGGAAAAGTGAATCAAGTGGCCAGATCATTCCAAAGAAGAGAGGAAGCGAGCCTGAAGAGAGCCTGAACAGCGCGAAGGGAGAAGAGGCGAAATAGGCTTTTGTGGCTTTGGCGGCCAGGATATATTTAAACAGAGACACTTGCCGGTGGATCCAGCTAAGTTAGTGGTCAGAGACATACACTCCCCCATTGTCCCTTGTTTCTTGCTGTTCCTTGAAAATCAGTAGTTATAATAATTAAAACAGGTGAAGATATATAAATATAGACTTGTTAAGGTTGTGATTGTAAGATTGAAAGTGTCTAGGGGGATTAATGAATTGATGAACTGATGAATTGATAGGAATTAAGTAGGAACAGAAATTCAACTATTAATTACAATTATTAACTATTAATTAATTATTATTGATCTATTGGGGATTACCAATTAATTACAGGGATTATTGATTGAGTTGGGTGAAAATTAATTAGAATTAAAGGATTTGATTAAAGGATTTGATTAAATCAGGGGGGGGATTGATGACATTGGGGTGAATGAATTGTGTAGTTAGTTAATGGTCAATGAATTGAGCCAAAGAACTGATTGAAATAATTGATTGAAACAACATTATATATTATATATCATATATTATATATTGATTAATTGTGATTAGACTCAAAAAGGAATAATTAATTGGTTGAAAATTGAATAAATTGAACAGAGAAGGGTAAAACAAAATAAAACAAAACAAATTTTGAATATAATCACCTACATCAATTGGAGATAAAGGAACACTGGTGAGAGACTACGGGAAAAAATGAGATAAAGGTGCATGATCCCGTGGAAGTATTTCTTTTTCTATACTACGGATATGTCAAACTACTCAGTTTCGAAGGCAGGAAAGAAGGGGGCTACATTTAATACACCGATTACAACCCCACCAACCTCCAAAAAGCAGAGTGAAATGACATCAGGAGAGAAAATCTTGGGAGAAAGTATACAACAGACTATACTGTCCTTACAAGAAACGATGCTAGCTAGCTTTAAAGACTTAAAAAAAGACACGGGGGACTTACGAGAGGAGGTAAGGGAGATGAAGGAAAAAATAAATAGTACCAGCTAGCTACAACTAGAAATGAACAGAGGATTAATGTGGCCGAGGGAAAAATGGAAAAAATAGATGAGAGAGTTGAAAGAATGGAAAAGTGGGAACAGAACCAGATTCAGGTAAATAGAAACCTCGAGGAGGAAGTGGTGGCCCTAGAAATGGAGTGTGCAGCCTTCTATCTACGCTTTCAAAATGTGGTGGAGGAAAGGGACGAGAAACTGGGGGAGGTGATGACTAAAATTATAGCCACATTACTACAAAAGGCCGAGGAAGAAGTACAGCGAGATATCGACGAGGTATATTGGGTGTACACGAGTTATGCAAGACGACACAACCTACTGAGGGAAGTGCATATTAGGAAGTGCATACAAGGACAAAGGATAAGGATAGAGAATTTACGGGATGTGCACGAATTTTACGAGCACCATTTTACATTAAGTGACAGCGAAGAAGATAGTGCGAGCAAAAGTCAGGAGGAGTTATTGGGAGCAGGGAAAGGAGAAGAAGCGAGACAGATAGTAGGACAGGAGGAAAAAGAAAAGAGAAGAAGGGACAGAGAGGAGAGAAGAGAAAAGGAAATAGAAGCGAGGTCACAGATAGAAACAAGACAGGCAGGAAGGCTAAGTTAGTCTCACAGCAGTAAGATGTGTGAAATTAAATGTGTGTCAATCAATGTGAATGGCTTAAACGCGCCGGCAAAAAGAAAGCAAATATTTGTGAAATTGAAGAAGCTAAATGTTGATGTGGTTTGCCTGCAAGAAGTCCATATTAAAAAAAATTACGAATCAGCCATGAAGAGATTTAAAGGTCATCACTAATACTTTGAATTGCATCCGGAGGGGTATAGGGAGCCAGTGCAGCTCACGGAGGAATGGTGTTATGTGGGTGTACCAAGGCACACCCTTGATCACTCGTGCGGCTGCATTCTGGACCAATTGGAGCCTCCGAATGCTTTTCAAGTGTAGTCCCACGTAGAGCGCGTTGCAGTAGTCTAACCTGGAAGTGATGTGGGTGTGAGTGACTGTAAGGAGAGGCTCCTGGTCCAGGCAGGGGTGCAACTGGTGCAATAGGCGAACCTGTGCAAAAGTTCCCCTGGCCACAGCTGCCAAATATTGTTCCAATAGTAGTTGCGGGTCCAGGAGAACTCCCCAAGTTGCGCACCCATTCTGAGGGGGTCAATCTTTCCCACCCACCCCCAGAGTTAAAATTGGACAATTCATTGGACCATGAGGGGAAACATCCACAGCCACTCAGTCTTGTCGTGGTTGAGTCTGAGCCTGTTGATCCCCATCCAGATCCTCACACCCTCCAGGCAACGGGACATCACCTTGATAGCATCACTGGCCTGGCCTGGGGTGGAGATGTATAACTTGGTATCATCTGCATACTGATGATAACTTACCCTGTGCTGACAGATGATCTCACCCAGTGGTTTCATGTAGAGGTTAAAAAGGAGAGGCGAGAGAACCGAACCTTGAGGCATTCCACAAAGTAGGGGCCTCGGTCAGATCTCTGCCCTCCTACCACAACCGATTGTGAGCAGTTCGAGAGATAGGAGGAGAACCACTTCAAAACAGTGCCCCCCACTCCCCATCCCTTGAGCATATCCAGAAGGATACCATGGTCGATGGTATTGAAAGCTGAGAGGTCAAGAAGCACCAGGACAGAGGAAGCTCCTCTGTCCCAGGCCCCCCAGAGATCATCCGCCAGTGTGACCAATGCCATCTTGGTGCTGTAACCAGGCCTGAAACCTGATTGGAGCGGATCCAAATAATCAGTTTCCTTCAAGGTCCATAGGAGTTGAAGCGCCACCACCTTCTCAGCAAGCTTCCCCAAAAAGGAAGGTTGGAGACCGGACAGAAGTTTTTTAAATCAGCCGAGTCCAGGGAAGGCTTCTTGAGGCAGGGCCTCACCAGCGCCTCCTTCAAGGCCAGTGGGAAGTGTCCCTCACTCAATGAAGCGTTGATTACCGTCTGGAGCCAGCTGCGTGTCACCTCCCAGCTAGCAGAGAGTAGCCAGGAAGGACACAGGTTCAATAAACAGGTAGAGGGGCTCCTTGCACCAATGGCCTTGTCTACATCATCAGGGTCAACAGGAACAAACTCTTCCCACTTAACAGGACTAAGACTTGCCCCAATCACCTTAGTAGATTCTGCCCAATTAGACTCCAGGTCTGTCCAAATCTGAGCGATTGGTTGACCTCGGGGCCGGGTGGGCATGGTGACTGGGTGGGCGTGGCCAGCTTGACGCCACTCCTCAAACTGCTGGCATGTTTCCTCTTTGCATTGGGTAGACCAGGATGGCTCTATGGGCCGGATCTGACCACACCGTGGACCTTGAATTATAGTTCCATAATGATGTTCCATAACTTCTGTACTACCTAAGAGCCTGTGATGCATTAGGAGTTGTAT
Organism: Boaedon fuliginosus; assembly: GCA_027560395.1. Lineage (NCBI taxonomy): Eukaryota > Metazoa > Chordata > Lepidosauria > Squamata > Lamprophiidae > Boaedon > Boaedon fuliginosus. Next base: position 209,900 of record JANHGC010007649.1, read on the forward strand.
TTTTCTGAAATTTTCCCAGAGTATGTCATGATTTGCTTAAAACCTTTTTTGTGTTAAAATAGTTAGATTTTCACTGAAGCACCCTGTTTCCCTGAAAATACGACCTCCCCTGAAAGTAAGACCTAGCTTGATTTTTACACGACCACCCAACATACACATGCCCCTAACTCATAGGTTAGTCAGTGGATGACATCCCCCGAAAATAAAACCGGGTGCCTTTTTGGGTGGCAAAAAAAATATAAGACAGGGTCTTATTTTCGGGAAAACACGGTATAAGAACTAGTAATCGATACATTTTGGGTACCCAGTGAATTCTTAGTAATGGGGTAGCAAATATAACAAATTAGAGGTAGGCTTGCAAAGAATAAAAATACAATATAATATGGCTTGGTTATATTCAGCTTTAAATAAACATGGAAATATTCATTTAATATTCGTTCATTTCTTAAGTTTGAAAAATGAATGAAATACTCATTCATTTCTCAATCTTAAGCTAGAGAAAGACATGGTGCCTATTAGATACTGTTTATCTCCTATGTCCTCCCTATCTCTCTGTAAAGAGAAAAGCATTAGAACTATAGTGTCCAAATTTTTCCCAACTGCAATTCCTTCACTTTGAATGGAAGAAGATATGTTTTCCTTTCTACAACTTTGGTTTTCCTGGAGTGTGCAGCAAGTAAAGGCTAGGATCATCAGCCACCTGAGTAGAAGCACACATTATTGACTGATTCAAACTGTTTTGTCTAGTCTAGTGTTGTCCATTTTGACTAATAGTAGTTCTCTAGGATCCTCTAGTAAGGAGCTTTATTTAGCGAGATCGTTTTTGTAACAGAGATTGTGCTCACTACAAAATCTGTAGTGCAGCACTGAGCTGATTACATGCAGTTAAATGTTCTCCAGTGGAACTCCGTGATGGGGTCGGTGATGCAAATGGGCTCCGCCCCTCCCATCAGGCAAATCAAACTGTCTGTAAGAGGTGGAGCTCCCTCCTATGTCCCAGACAGAACTTGCCTCCAGAAAGACATGGTCAGACTTTGTCTCCCTGGAACCAAAATTGCCTTGGCTTTTTTTCTAGGGACTCCTGTCCTTTTTTACTTTTGAGGACCAGCTACCTGGTTTCCCCTTGTGGTGCCTGGGACCGCCCCTCACCCCACCTCGCATCTCTAAGGCCTGGGCAGTCCCTGACTGCCAGGGAGCAAGCTGCAGGGGTCTTCTTGACCCCCAGAGGTGGTAGCGGATCCTACCCCCTTCCCATGCCCTACCCTGGGCAGGTAAGGTAAGGGAGCAGCCACCAATGAATAGGACTTCTCTCCCTCAGCTGTATATGAATAGGAGAGGGGCCTGGCTGCAGGAAGGGGTCTGGGGGGCATTCAAGGGGGACAAGAATGCAGTTTGACTTGCCTGATGGAACATCACTCCCCCCTCCCTCCCCTCTCTCTTTGGAGCGCCACAGGCACCCCCATGCTGGATTGTCTGTGCTCAAGAGCACCATTTTAAAAAGACCTTTTTCCACCGGCGGGAAGTGAAGCGCACACTTGCGGACACGGGGGTGCCACGGGAAAGGCAAAAGCCTCCCGCACGTTCTCCCAGCCTCAGCAGGGAATAGAGGCCGGTGGAGGATGCAACCTTCCTGGGGGCGCTGGGGGTAATTCCACCCCCATCTCTCTTGGAAGGATTTCTCCCTCCAGCATGGAAGTGGCAGACCAAAGCTCTCTCGCAGCAGCTGGAGTCCTTTACAGAGCTATTGCCTATTGTCATGAGTACGGAGCTGGCCCCTAAAGAACTCTGGGCCTCACCTCTCCTTTCCCCTGGCCTGGGGACTGAAGGAGTATCATGGGGCATATACCCACTCCACCCCACCCCTTCTCAGACCCCCCCCCCCAAACATAAATAAATAAACAAGTAAATACATAAATAAGGATAAGGGGGAAGAGTAACAGAGGAAGGATGAGGACCTAGGGAGGCTGGGATTTAATGCCTTTTGTTTCACATTTTCCTAGACCACCATGGAGGGCCACTCTCAGGACTCCCTATCCCAAGCAGCACAAGGGGCCCTGCCCCCCAGTTCTTGGGAGGAGCTAACTGCCACCATGCAAACCATGGTCCAAGCCTCGGTCTCAGCTAGCATGGCCTCTGCCCTGTCGGATTTTCAAGGCTTCCTCATGGTGTCCCAGGCTCCCAGGAAGAAGGGGCCTAAATGCCCCAACCCTCTGGAGCAAGAGGTTGACTTGAGGCCTTTCCCATTTCCTCCAAAAAGCATCAGAAGCTCCCGTGCCTCATCTTCACTAGTCTTCCCAGAACTATCCGAGGATAAGCAGGAGGACGTGGAGGAGCCAGGGGTCCCAACTCAAGAGGGCCTCCCTTCAGGCCCAGAGGAAGACTCCTTTGATAAGGAGGAGTACTCCTCCCACAGACATTCCAGACACCTCTTCGCCCCTGAATTTTATCCCAAGGTCTTCCTAGACATAGTCTCCACTCTGGATCTCCGTCGACCTGATCCAGATGAGGCCTCCACTTCCTCGACTCCTGGCTCAGGATATGATATGGGATCAGTGTTCCCAATCCCATAAGAACCCCTCACGGGGTTCCCTCTTCCTTCGGCCTTCCAGAAAATTATTGAGAAGGAATGGGCCTCCCCCTCTCAATTCAAGGACTCTAGGATTCACTCCATGAAGTTCTACAGTCTCAGAGGAGCACACAAGCAGATTCCGTTTACTTGTCGTAGATGCTCCCGTGGCAGCCTTGGGATCTCCTTCAATTCTTCCTTCGGACTCAGAGGGCTTCCCAAAGAAACCACTCGATAAACGAGTGGAGGTCTCTGCCAGAAGATCTTTTGAGGCGGCCTCAGGGGACCTTAAAGCATCAGTCATAGCCTCCCTAGCTTGCCGGACCACAGTCCTTTGGTGCCAGCAGTTTACTGAGCAGGCTGAGCTTCCCAAGTCCTCTCAGTCCGATCTGCGCAAGATTGCCACTACAGTCACCTTCGCAGCCAATGCCACTAGTGATGCGAGGCAGCTTGCAGCTATGGCCAGGGCCTCTTCCATTGCGGTCCGCCGGAGCACATGGCTCAGGAATTGGGATGTGGACAGCTCGGCCCACGACAAACTGTTTTCCCTGCCATTCAAGCTGTTTGGTGAGGACCTGGATCCCTTCCTCTTGGAAACTAAGGGCAAGAGAAAGATTTTGCCTACGAGACTGAAACCAAAGGTTCCCTCGTCATTTCGCCAAAGGCAGTCTTCCTTTCATTCCTTTTGTCCTCAAGCCGCCAACCAGCCCTCCTCCAACTTTACCAGAGGCCAGCCCCCCCATCTGGCAGCCACAGAGGCAGAGATCTAAGTTCCACCAGCAACCTAGGTCCTTGAAGCCCAAGTCTGGAAATAACAACAGTGACTACCCATTATCATCCATCCGACCTGTAGGAGGATGACTCGCCCTTTTCTTCAGCCGCTGGGAGTCCATCACCACTGACAAATGGGTAAGGGACATGGTCCGGCTGGGCTACTTCCTAGAACTTCTCTGCCTTCCCCATGGGAAGTTCATTCAAGTGAGGAGAGCCAGATGTACCATCAAACATCTCCGCACTCACTCAGCGATCCAACACCTCCTGGCTATCTGAGCCATCAAACGGGTCCCCCTCTCCTCAGTGGGACCTGGGGTCTACTCCCATTTCTTCATGGTCCTGAAGAAATCTGGGGACACAAGATCAATATTGGAACTGAAGTGGCTCAACCGTTGGCATTCTCATCCACATTTCAAAATGGAAACTCTTCGGTCCATCCTCATATCAGTGTTCTCAAAGGTTCTGCCTCTGCCTATAGGGAGTCTCAGCCTTTCCCTACTTAGAAAACATCCTCCTGAGAGCCCCCTCCCACCACCTAGCTCACTCACATCTCAACCGGGCTATTTCAGTCCTGACCTCTTAGGGTTCTTGGTCAACTGGGAAAAGAGCTTGTTAGCTCCTTCTAAATCCATTCTTCACCTAGAGCGATCATAGACTCATCCTCTTACCAGGTTTTTCTTTCCCCAGAACGCCAAACCAAGATCTGGTCCTTGGCATCCACAGACCTCCGGACAAACGAACCAGATATTCTTTTGCTCTCCAGCCTGCTGGGGATGCTGTCATCGTGCAACAACATCATCCCCTGGTCCAGGTTCAGTTCAAAAGCCTTGGAACATCTTTTCTTGCTGTTCCAGTACAGAATAGCCTCGTTCAGGCATCTCCCAATTCGCCTGGATCCCGACTCCCATCTGGAGCTAGAATGGTGGCTACACCCTTGGACACTCCTACAGGGCTCCCCCATCAGGGTTCAGGACCATCTAGGGATCCACATCAACACCAGTCTACTAGGCTGGGGGGCACACCTAGGCGACACCATGATGCAAGGCCTTTGGTCTCCGTCAGAGTCCAGACGGAGCATCAACTTTCTGGAGCTCCGGACAGTTCTTGCACTACGGAGACTGGAACCCTTCATAAAGGTCAGGAACCTGCTAATCTATACAGACAACCTCTGTGCAAAGGCCCACCTAAACCGGCAAGGTGGAACAAGGTCAATGGCGCTTCAACGTCTGGCTCGAACCATATTCCTTTGGGCAGAGACTCAAGTACAGTCAATAAGATCAGAGTACATTCCAGGGGCAAAAAAACGTGATGGCCGAACTGGCTCAGCAGGAATGAGATGGACAGTGTGGAATGGTGGCTCCACCCACAAACCTTCAGGAACCTCATCCTTCAGTTCGGTTCCATGCAGATGGATCTCTTTGCCTGCCACCTCAGCAGGCAGCTTCCAAGATCCTTCAGCAGGAGGACCTGCCCCCTATCATAGGGTCCAGGCACCCTCCACTACCCTTGGCCACCAGGCCTCCTGTACACCTTTCCCCCCACAAAACTCCTTCCACAGGTCATGCAAAAGATCAAGCTGGAAAAGGTGGAGGCTCTGCTCGTCACCCCCTTTTGGCCACATAGACCTTGGTTCTTGGACCTCATGGACCTAACAATCATTCCCCCTCAGATTCTCCCTCTTCGTGAGGACCTCCTGTCTCAAGGTCCCCTCCACCACCCTCAGCTGGACCGCCTCCACTTGACTGTATGGAGCTTGAGCGGCGCAGATTAACAGCCTGCGGGTACTCGTACCCTGTGGTTCAGACTCTACTGGCGGGTTGCAGGGTCTCCACTTTCAGAGTGTACAACCGCACCTCGACGGCCCTGGGCAAGTGGTGTGCAGTACATAAAATAGACCCAGAGAGGTTGCGGATCCAGGATCTCCTGGGCTTCCCGCATTCAGGGCTACAAAAGGGTCTCAGCATGGCCACTCTTAGACATAAGTTTCTGAAATTTCTTCCATTTTGGTTTTTCATAAGGGGTCCAAATTAGCATCTCACCCCCAGGTCAAAAAGTTCTTAGTGAGGGAAATAAGTATTTGATCCCCTGTTGATTTTGTCCGTTTACCCTCTGACAAAGAAATGACCAGGCCATAATTGTAATGGTAGGTTTATTGTAGCTGTGAGA
>JANHGC010007650.1:15455-26261 GCA_027560395.1 Boaedon fuliginosus
AATAGGGTGAAAATTGGTTTTAGCTCTTGTTTCCCTTTTTTGGCCCCAACGGATGTGAAAACATCATATCCCAAAGGATTTTGCCCACAGTGGGCATAATCAAGTGATGTGAACTGACATTGTGATTACAACAAGGCAATTTAAATTTGAAGAATGAACTATCAACCATTAGTTAATGAACCAAACTTAAATTAATCTAGAAGGAGAAGAAAAGCAAAGTTTTTTTTATATAAAAAAATGATTTTATTTTATAAATAATCCATCATCCATTAAACTGTGTCATCTGGTACAAATATCTTGTGCAATAACAAATTTTCATTCACAACAATATACATAGTTAGTACATCAGATTATTATAACAATTTTTATTTTAACTTAATTCTATTGGTGTATTTTCTATATTCCACTAAACTTCTTTTATTTCTAACTTTCATATTTATTCTCTAACCATTGGTAAAATAATTCCCATATCTTATAATATTCCATTGATTCCTTCTTTTTAATAGCCAATGTTAACCTATTCATTTCTGTACATTCTAATATTTTCCTAATCATATTTTTTTCAGTAGGAATCTCTTCAGTTTTCCAGTTTTGTGCAAATACAATTCTAGCTGTGGTTAATACATGAATAATCAAATATACAATTTTTATTATAGATTTCAGGTATAATCCCCAACAAAAATATTTCAGGTTTTAAATCAATGTGCTATTGTATCATCTTTTCCAACCATGTATGTATTTTTGTCCAATATTTTTGGCTTCTACACATGTCCACCACGTGATAGAATGATCCAGCATTTAGCTGATTTATCTTCATATATATTGATATTTGCTTCATTATCTGTAATATAATTCAATAACATTATAGCTCTAGCACTATTACCCCTATTTTTCTAATTATCTAAATCTCTAGTCTCTATATCTCTATCCGTCAACCAAACATAAAAGAGCTCTCAAATTTGATAGTATTCTGCATCTTCTTTTTCTTTTATTTTCAGTGTCAATCTCACCATCTCAACACAATCCAAGATTTTCCTTATAATCTGTGTCTCTGTAGAGAATTCATCACTTTTCCAGCATTACGCAAATATTATTCGAGCTGCCATCAACACAAAATATTAAATATATTCAATTTAATAGCAGTGTGTTCACTCTGTTCATGAGCTAACATTGTTCTATAATCTTGGCACAATCTTGGATTACATTAAAAAAATCTACTCCTTTCTTCTCAAAATTTAAGGGTAGCATCAGAAACAGAACATATTTCACTTAGTGATAGTGATTCATGTCCAAGGAGAAGCATAATATTAGCTTCTAGCAGGTTGAAATGTTGTTTTAACAGATGCTAAACTAGGTTGTCCACTCTAGTGCCAACCAGACAAGATGGTTGTAGACTCCATAGATTCAAGATGATAAAGGTTGTTAATTGGAAAAGTCTCTTGTGAACTTAAGGCTGAAGTCCAGCGTGTGTGTTGGGAGGATGTATACTACCCATTGTTCTTAAGATGGCTCTGCTTGATTTAGAACTTCATCTAATTAACATCACAGCCAGTCCAGCTCCAGTATTGGGGGACAGTGGCTTTGTTACAGTTTCCAGGCTGCAGTTTCTTCCCTAGAAAATTTTAAAACCATAAAATGAGGATGGGATAAAGATGATGGGCTATTTATGAATTCAGTTGTTTATTAATTCAGCCTTAGCAGAAGCAAGAAACAGATTCCTTGTCATGAAAAACCCCTATTTATCTCTTGTGAATTAACTGCATTCACCCACTGAAAAGTCCAGGCAATAGTCCTTCAAATAGTTAATGGCAGCAACAGATCTTATCAGTTCCTTGCAATAATTGCAAGGTCTTGAGTTCCTAGCCAAAAGGCTGCAAATTAAGTTCTGGCAAGCAGTCTCTGTGGCACGAAACACAATGAGCAAAATCTTTAGAAAGACAAACTGTTGTCTCCTCCAACAACCACTCCTCTTTCCTTCTATTTATTCCCCCAGCCAGGGAGGGGCCATTCAGTGTCCATGTGTGCTTTGCTTCCCGAGTCGACTCACTGACCTCCGTTGTTCTCTCCTAACAGCTCTGCACATATGTGCATCTGGAACAGGCCCCAGCTGTTTTTCCTCCTGACTCATATCAGCCTCCAAGGTAGCTGCCTCTCTGGTGGCTGGGAAATGTCAGACGGCCCTGGCTCTATCTCTGCATCCAACACAGAGCATCCATCAGAGCCTTCTCCAAACTCCAGAATTGGCACAAGTTCCTCCCCAACCTCCTCATTATCCGATTCTGCCCCCAGCTCTGCTGGCAGCTGGTGGGCCACAACATCAGTCTTTTAGCTGAATGGAATCATTTGCAGTAGAGTTTGTGCTGAAAATAACTTTTTTCTATGTTCCACCACCATTTCTTCTGCGTTCATCCAGGCCAGAAAAAAGATATAATTTTAAGGAGATACTCTTAGCTATCAATGTTCAAATATATGGAGCCAAATGTTTCAAGGCATATTCATTGTAGCCTGACATTTTATCTCTTTGTTACGACACAAATGGATATTTCCCATCACTTTGCAGGAATGTGATATCTATCATTGTTATCACATTAAACTAACTTAACTGTTCTGATTTTTATTTGGCAGCTCAAGATCAACACCAATGTTATCAACACCATTGAAAGTTGATAGCTAAGAGTATGTCCTTAAAATTATATCTCTGTTCTGGCTTGGATTATCAATTTACAGTGATGCAATGAATAAGATGTCTTCCCCTTACGAGGCCTCCATTTTATTGGATTCTGACAACTAAAGCAATACTATTTTTTAAGTATAATCTATTTTTTTGTCTTTAATTTTTATGCGTAGGAAAAAAACATACATCTGAAAAAAGATTTGTATTCAGAAAAAGTTTAATCTTTTATGAATATTGCATCTATGTTCATTTCACTGGTTTCTTTGTTTTACCAGAAAAGTTGTTATTTTTCTTCACAAGCCAGCTAGTGACATTGAAAATGCTTACCTGCACTGAGAGACATGCTGTAAAATGATCCTGATCTCTGTTTATATTTGAAGATATATAATCTGAGTTTGTTTAACTTGCACCAAGACATTTAAAGCAAACTCCTATGCTTTGGGCAGATTCCAATACAAACCCAATCAGGCTATAGCTAGAAGACTTCAAATAAAAACACAGTGATTTTTCAGCAGGAGATTAGGAAATAATTCACTTTAGCACACAGTCCAAAAGAAGTTATAAATAAATCTATAGCCAACACATAGTTTTCAGTGTTAAAGCTTGATTATGGCTTTGATATGCCTTTCTGCAACACACCAATTTTTTCCTGTTATGCTACATTAGTTTAGCAAGGACATCATGCATTTCACTGGTTAATTGTCCTCACTGTTAGGAAATTTCTCCTTAATTCCAGATTGCTTCTTCCTTGATTAGTTTTCATCCATTGTTTCTTGCCTTGCTTTTTGGTGCTTTGGAAAATAAGTTGACCCCTTCTTCTTTGTGACAGCCCCTCAAATACTGGAATACTGCTATCATGTCACCTCTAGTCTTTCTTTTGTTTTGACTGGCCATACATAATTCTTGCAACTGTTCTTCATATGTTTTTGTCCCCAGCCCTTGATTATCTCAGTAGCTCTTCTTTGCACTTTTTTTCCAAAGTCTCAACATCTTTTTTGTAATGTGGTGACCAAAACTGGATGCAATATTCCAGGTGTGATCTTAATAAGGCTTTATAAAACATACTAATACTTCAGATGATTTTGATTCTATGCCTCTTTTTGTACAACCAAGGATTTTAATAGCTTTTTTGGCTGCCGCTGCACATTGGCTCATGTTTAAGTGATCATCTGCAAGGACTTTAAGGTTCCTCACACAGTTATTTTTGAGCCAGGCTTCACCTAATCTGTATTTGTATCTTTGCCTGTATTTGTATCTTTGCCTGTAAAACTTTGCTTTTTTCCACATTAAATTTCATGTTGTTGGATAGGGCCCATTGTTCAAGTCTGTTAAGATTTTTTGGATCCTGGGTTTGTCTTCTGGGGTGTTGGCTATTCCTGCCAGCTTAGTGTCATCTGCAAATTTGATGAGTTCCCCTTTTATCTCCACATCTAAATCATTTATGAAGATATTGACTCTACCACAGAACCTTGTGGTACCCACTGTTGAGTACAGTTTGTCAGCCAGTTACAAATCCATATAATGGCCTTCATTATCAAATGGTAACTGAAGTCGCAGTATTTGAAAAAATAACATGATTCTTAATGACCAAATCAAAGATGTAGTACTCTGAATACTTCACTGGAGAACACAAGTCTATTTATTTGTGTTTAGTGTGATGTTTGTGGTATATAAAAATAAGAATAATACTTCTGAAGACATTAATTCAACTCATTTCATTGATAATTATTGCTATTTCTTTTAGGGAAAATTAAGCAAATTGCAGAATAAAGGAAGATAATTATCCCTAATACTACTGCATATGACCCTGCCTGAACTTATCCCCATTAAACTTATTGAATTATTCTGTTTAATATGATAAGTCTGGGTGGTTTGGTCAGATACTCCTTCATTAGATATGTGGTTGCTCGGAGGTATCTTAACATGGCAACATGCCTCATTGAGGCACACTGTTTTGCCTTGAGAAAGATTGAGGCAGGAATAATTGTTGCTTCTGCTTCTGCTTATATACTGTGAATGTGTGGAAGCCACTATCTTTCAGCAAATCAGCAGAAGCCACTCTACTCTTTAAAGTGGCATAATGCTTCTTTATATACTGTATTTCAAAGAACTTTGAAGTGCTTGCTTCGATCTTCCCTATCTTAAAAATATGTGCAGCCTTATTAGATAATTTTATTTACAAAGTAGTTTCATAGCTTAGTCAGTTTTTAAGTGAACAGCATTTTACTGTTTGAATTTATAAAATGGTTAAAGTACTAGGCTAGAAACCAGGGTCCTATCAGTTCTAGTCCCACCTTATGCATGAAAGCGGGCTGGAGGACTTTGGAGCCCTCTTTCAGCCCACAATGTCAGGCTTGGGAACAAGCCAGTCAACCAATTCCTGTTGTAACCAATGGATGAACAGTAGGAAGATCCTCAAAAAGCATTTATGGGAAAAACTCTTAAGAAGAAAAAAAATATGTAGAGTTCAGTAGTCCAAAACATTTTATTTGCTTCTGTTAATAGTCCAAAATATTTACATATTTTATTTATTTATTTATTTATTTATTAAATTTATACCCCGCCTCTCTTCACCCGATAGAGGAACTCGAGGCGGCGAACAATCACAAATAAAAACAAGCCTATACAATAAAAAATTTAAAACACATTCATTCACCCAGTCATACCATCAAATTCTCTCCAGGGGAGTGGGGTCTAAGGGATCAGGTCCATGCTTGGTTACAGAGCCAGGTCTTAACGGCTCTACGAAAGACAGGCAGGCTGGAGATAGTCCTAATTTCCACAGGGAGCGAGTTCCAGAGTGACGGCGCTCCCACCGAGAAGGCCCGCGCTCGCGGTCCCGCCAGCCGGCATTGCTTCGCCGACGGTATCCGAAGCAGGGCCTCCCCTGCTAGGGATATTCCTCCCTCCCTCCCTCCATTCATTTTGCTAGGCTTATACAGTAGTCCTCTACTTACATCCATCCATTTAGTGACCATTTCAACTTCCACCATAGACAAAAGTGATTTACAACCAGTCCTCACATTTACGACTGTTGCAGCATCCCCATGGTCACATGATCAAAATTCGGCACTTGGCAACTGGCATGTATTTATAATGGTTGCAGTCTCCTGGATCCATGTGGTCGCCATTTGCAACCTTCCCAGCTGGCTTCTGACAAGCAAGGTCAGCAGGGGAAGCCGGATTCGCTTAACAACTGCATGATTCACTTAACAATTTAACAACCATGGCAAAAAAAAGGTTGTAAAATCAGGCACCTTAATATATTGCCTTGTTTAGCAACAGAAATTAGAACAGAATAAAAACTTTATTGTCACTTTAAATGTACACTAATCAGCATACATTAAAATGTAATTTCATTGCATTCAGCTCTTAAAGATAACCATTATGCATGTACCCACACATATGACACAGAGAAACATCACAGTCAAGTTCGAATATATACATATACATGGGGAAAAAATGTGAGTTTACCAGATGGATGGATTCAACAACGGTGTTACAGAATCTGCTATAAATACTTTGAAACTTCCTCCCAGAGGGGAGCAACAGAAACAGACCGTGAAATGGGTGTGCGGGGTCTCTAACAATGCTTCAAGCTCTAAATATTGGTCCCAGTTGTGGTTGTAAGTCGAGGATGACCTGTGTGGTATTCCTCTCATGTCTGGCTTTAAGCAGCATACAGATTTCCAGTCAACAATAATGTTAAAATGCTTATAATGAGCCACGATGGCGCAATGATTAGAGTGGAGTACTGCAGCCTGCTTTTGCTGACTGCCAGTTGACTGCAATTTGGCAGGTCAAATCTCACCAGGCTCAAGGTTGTCTCAGCCTTTCATCCTACCGAGGTGGGTAAAATGAGGACTCAAATTGTTGGGGGGCAATATGCTGACTCTGTAAAACCGCTTAGAGAGGACTGTAAAGCGTGTTAAAGTGGTATATAAGTCCAAGTGTTATTGCTATTGCTAAAAACTAACAGGCACAATCTATATCTATAAAAAAGAGGTGGGATGTTTGTTTGTATGTGCTTTATACAAACTTTCAATTCTGCACCAATGGACCTCAAACTTGCCAGATAGGTAGACAAGCATAGTAAGAAATGCACTGTCAGGGTCTGGAAAAGGTAGAGTTCATTTTTGACCCCTTTTTTGATGCAAAAACACAAAATAAGCATAGATTTTCCAATGCGCATGTGCAGATTTGAAAGGGAGCCGGCATTCTGAAATTAGTCAGCTGCCATGCCTCTGCTCCTCCGACCTCAATGGCCTCAGGTCCCCTGGCAGGCCTGTCGGAGCACCAGCACCTTCAGTCAGGCCGGCTGGGCTTTTGCTGCACTCTTGGCTGGGTTTGTAGTCTATGGTTGTGACCGCGGGGACAGAAGCAGCAGCCAGGAAAATCGGGTGGGACGCTCATGGTCCCTTTCCCTGTAGCCCACTTCTGCCCCCGCGGTTGTGACCATGGACTAAGAAACTACCCTGGAGGATGCCAAAAGCCCACCCGCTCTGACCGAAGCTGCTGCTGCTGCTGCCGCTGCCACAGACCAGCCAGGACCTGAGGTGATTGAGCCCGGAGAGCTGCAGACCGCCGCCCTTCCCCTTGGGAGAGCCTTTGCGGGATCTTTTGGCCTCTCCATGCACCGCTTCCCCAAAGCAATTCTATTGTTCGTAGTTTGTTGTACCCGAGAGAAGACGTCCTCGGCTTCCCCAAAGCTCCGCGGCCACAGACAATCTGTAGCGGAGGTGATTCCCACAAGGAACAGCTCAGAGAGCCAGGACCTCACCCTCTACGCCATGTCCTGGGCCTGCCTCTCGAGCTCTTCCCCGTGGGAATCACCTCCACCCCAGACTGCCTGTGGTCACGGAGGAGCTTTGGGGAAGCCGAGGATGTCTTCTCTCAGGTATGACAAAATAATAACAGTGGAGGAAGAGGGTGAAGAAGACGAGGAGGAAGAGGGAAGAAGATGATAAACAGAATGAGGAAGAGGAGGAAGAAGAGAAGAATATGACAATGAGGACGATGAGGGAGAAGATGAGGACTGGTGGAGGACTGGGAAGATAATGATGAACAGGATGACAAGGGGAAAGAAGAGGAGGAAGAGGAGGAGAGGGAAGAAGAGGAGCACTCATGCATACATAAATACCAGGCCAAAGCCAGGTAATAAGCTAAGGAAAAAGGGAGGGAGGGAAGGAGGAGGAAGGGAGAAAGGAGGGAGAGAGGGAGGAAGGAAGGATGGAAGAAGGTTGAAGGAAATTGCCAGTCCAATAAAAAAAACCCGAGCAAGGTCGGGTCATCAGCTAGTATATAAATAAACTTCATTGACTCTGTATACTTCTCACATATCATTACTCATTGTAGGCTTTCCATTTTAGTTTACCTGATCATGACTGCCAATTCTCTCTATGAAAGTTTACATGGTGTATAAATAAATTTCTAACAGTGATGCAGGAAAAGAAAACCCAAAATATCAGAATTATATACTGAGCAAAACCTGGAGATTCTTATTACACAACTTCATCTAGGGCAGTGATGGGTAACCTTTTTGGCACCAAGAGTTCAAATTGCGCATGCATGCATCTCCAAAATGCATCCTTGCACATGCGCCCCACACCCTGCATGCGCCCTGCACCCCATGCATGTGCAGCAGAGACTCAAAGACCAGCTGGCTGGCAGGAGGCGCCGGCATGAGCGGCGGAGCTGAGCTGGGATGATGGCTCACATACCCACAGAGAGTGCTCTGTGTGCCATCTCTGGCATGCGTGCCATAGGTTTGCCCTCATGGATCATTTTTGATGCTTAAAAAAGAGAATAAAGAGATATCCATATAATTTAACAGTCTTCATCTTTATTTGGCTTGATGATCTTTTGAAGTGATGGGCCAACCATTAATAAAGTTTATCTATGGCTGGATAATGACTTCCTTGCACACCAACTGATCTCTCATTTCCTATCTCACAGCATCCCACAGATGTCTCTTTCTTCAGTTTGAAGCTGGAAGGTATATTAAAGGCTTTACTGCATAATAATTAGACTGAGTATAATTAAGTGATCTCATTAATTTTAATTGCTAAGAGAGATAAACAATAAGAAAGAAAGCATAATCTCCTATTATGAAAATTTTTGACTCATTGACTTTTAAGAAACATCTTTAAAGAAACATCATGTGATATAAATATATGCATAACTTGCTGCTGATTGAATTCAGTGCATCTATAATGCACATGTATCAGTGAGTAAGTTAGTAAGAGAAAGAGATTTGAAAATCTTGAATGCAAAGGTAATTGAAAAATAATTCAAATGGGTTTTTAGACATAATTCTTAAAATTTAAACCAAAATTAAAAGTATAGATTTTGTTTTTAAAACTGCATGCTTTTTTAAAAAATGCATACATTTTATTTCAAGATTATCTGGTAAAGTGGGGAGGAGACCATTTAACTGACCATTTTGATAAAGATTACACATTATTTAATATTTTGGTCCAATAGGATTGGATAATCCTTGGTTCATATGTTTTACAATCATCAGACCATCCTAAATTCATCTGCCAAAATGGTATAGCAGAATTGCTTCCAGTGCTGTGATTTCCCGTTTTTCTCTCTGAAAAAATAAGTCAGACAGATATATTTACATCAATGTGCATATAACTTTGTATGAGGGATATTGATGAATGAATAAGAATTGTTTGCAGTAAATGTTAGAAAGATTCTGTGGTTTAATAAGAGGTATAGATATGTTAATGCATTATAAGATTAAGTTAATTGTGAGCATAAGAAAAAAAATAGAATTAATGATTTCAAAATTATACGTAAATCTATATATAGCTAATTAACATGGTAAGCTGGAGAAGTAAACATGCTGTCAGAAAGATAATATATAATATGGGGTCTGCTATGAGTAATGAATTATTGTTAAAATAATCAAAATGGTTGGATATAAGTGCAAACATCTGCCAACTTTGTAATATGGAAATGTGAGTTGCAAATATCATGAGCAACATAAAATTAGAAATATGTTCCTTAAGAAGAATGTTTATTAAATAAGAAGTGATCAGAAGATGATGAATGAATGTCAACTAAACACAAATGACAATGTGAAATAAGTAGATCAAGGTTGTTAGGTCTTATAGAGAGAATAACTGAGAATTAAATTCCAAAATACAGATATAGAGAAAGAATCAATTATAGTAGAGGAAGAAGAAAGTTGAGATGGATGTAGATGAATAAAATCACTGAAATCTTCAAATAGGAAGGGTAAGAAGTTTAATAAATAAAAGATAACTTACAAACAGGGACTTGACATGATAAAAATAAGCATAATGAACAAGATAGAACAAAAAAGCATAGTAAATAGATTTGCCATAAGTTTCATTTATTTCATTTATTAAATTTATACCCCGCCTCTCTTCACCCAAAAGGGGAACTCGAGGCGGCAAAGTTACTGTATTTTTCATGCTCCGAAGTATAAGATCCACCCAGGTTTGTGGAGGAAAACAAGGGAAGGGTAGACAGTCTACCTTCGAGACTGTCTACTGCTACCATATGCCTCCCAGTGCCCAGTTAGATATCATAGGGAGGGCCTGCTCCGAGTGCCGTCGGCCAGACAATACTGACTGGCAGGGCCACGGGCGAGGGCCTTCTCTGTGGCGGCTCCGTCCCTGTGGAATTCGCTCCCCGTGGAAACCAGAACCATCTCCAGCTTGCCCGGATTTCGCAAGGCACTAAAGACCTGGCTTTGCCGGCAAGCGTGCCCCTAATTACCTCCTTCCTCCTCCCCCCCTCCGTGTATGATTGTGTGAGTGAATGTGGTTTTGAGATTTTTATATAGGAATTGTTTTTTATTGTATTTTGTTGCCGCCTCGAGTTCCCCATCTGGGTGAAGAGAGGCGGGATATAAATCGAATTAAATAAACACATACATACATACATACAAACAAACAAACAAACAAACAAACAAATAAATAGGGGGAAATCTGAATCTGCCTCCCAGCAATTTGTCTTCTGTGCTAAATCAGGCTGAAATTAAAACTGAAACAGACTTCAGAACAGGAGACAAATGGAAAAAAATCTGGGAGGCAGAGGCAGATCTCTCTCTCCCCCCCCCCCCCCCGTTTTCCTTGCCAATAGCTCACAACAGC
>JANHGC010007654.1:2380-16492 GCA_027560395.1 Boaedon fuliginosus
AGTCAGCAGAGACTGCAGTGCTGCTTTTAACCACTGCGCCACCGAGGCTCCTCCTCCTCCTCCTCCTCCCTTTACTGAAAGCATTGATAATTACTTTGTGCTGTTACAAGTTCCATCCATTGACTTCTTGGAACTATAGTATAACTGTTCAGAACACTTCAAATCATATATTATACATATAGGCATGTATTTATAGTAATGCATCTTATTGTTTGCCAGAATGAAATCATTATTTACATATAAAATATTTAGCATTAGGTCATAATGTTCTTGTTTTGGAACACTTCCAACCTATTTATTTGCTCGCTAGTTTATAACTAGCTGTGGAGAAATGAATTGTCTATTCTATTTCTCTTTAAAAAAAAAAAAAAGCTATCTCCTGCTCCAAACATCTAATATAGGAGTATCAAACTGGTGACCTGTGGGCTGGATGTGCAGGCCATGCCCACCCAGCTCCACAAAGGAAAAAACATTGCAAAACACCACGTGACAGCGTGATGCTGTGAGTTTGACACCCGTGATCTAATATATTTAGTGGAAACAGATTCAAGACCTCTTACCTAAGGATTACTGGACCAACAGTTTATTTTTCACTTAACCATCCACTGGGTGAAAGATTTCTGATCCATTGAATATCCATACTGAATTTTAAATTAAAATTCCACAGCTTTAAATTAAAATAAACATCTTAAATGAGAAAATAGGTGGAACAATATGTCATGGACACGTGGCCATCTCAGGAAGCACCAGGAAAGAAGACATCAGCAATGAAAAAGAATATAAAAGTATTAAAACAATTGAAGATCAAGAATTGTCACTATAATTATCAGCAGTATACAGGTATAAAAAAAGACCTTTTTGTCTGGCATCTAAGAGATGAAATATGGAAGTCTTTAAATATATGATTCGTAGATGCCCTTTCCCCCTCCTTTTACTATAACATAAGCCTTTCCTCAACTTGGTGCTGTCTAAATGAATTGGAGCTCCAAATCTGATGGAGATACTAACCAGGAATATTAGGAGCTATGCTTCAGCACCTCAAGAGGCATCAGATTGGACAATAATGCTCTTTGATACATGGTCAACACAGGGCCTTTTTGGTTATTAATGTTCTATCCTTTTAATGTTTATCCATACTTGAAAAAAGGGAGTCCTCAACAATCCCTAAACCTGAGGCTGAATAAAATTGCTCTAAAGCGGGGGTCCTCAAACTACACCCGCAGGCTGGATATGGCCCGCAGGCCAGATACGGCCTGCCGAAGCCATTAATCTAGCCTCTGCAGGACCATGAGGCTGCCGCGCCAACATCGTCCCACCTATCCACCAGCACCCACCTGCCTTCTGAAGGCCGAGGAGCCAAAAAATGGGAGGTGCAGAGGCTTCAGGTGGCAAAAAATGGACCTGTTTTGGGGTGGCAGATTTTCTGGTAGCCGAGGAGGCCAGAAACTGGAGGCACAGAGGCTGCAGGAGGCCATAAATGGTCCCATTTTTGACCAGCAGAGTGGTACTAGAGGCCGAGAAACAAAAATGGGAGGCTTGGAGGCCTCAGGAGGCCAAAAACGGGCCTGTTTTTTGCCTCCCCAGACTCCAGAGAAGGAGAGAGGGAGAGAAACACACACACACACACACACACACACACACGAGAGAAGTCCCTCACACATCCCAAGGCAGGCATATCCTTTTACTAACCTGCTTTCCACCCTCAGGCGCATAACAAATTAAAGTTTAATTTGTATTTTTTAATGGACTGCTAAATTAGCCACACCCACCCAGTCACATGACCACCTAGCCGTGCCTATCCAGTCAGAGACCACCTAGCTACACCCACCCAGCTGGTCCAGCCCCCCAAAAGTGAGTGACCATAAATTGGCCCCCTGTTTAAAAAGTTTGGGGACCCTGCTCTAAAGAAATATCTTTGCAGGTATATGTAGCAAATTCCAAATGAAAAAAGATAGAAACTATGAGTAAAATATGTAGTCTTCCATTCAAATGATCTTCTCATGAAGGTTTTGCTGCAGTGAAAATTTATAAATGAAAATATACAAGTCATTCCTCATTATTCAGCTAGAGACCCAAGGAATACAAGACACCTGACTCAAAGAACTGGTATCATCTACAGATGTTAATGTGCATTTCAGGGAGAGGGCTGAGAACATAAACTTGGAAATTAATGTAGCCAAATGTCATATTCTACCATTATTCTCTCTTTTAAATTCCTTATCAAAGAACAAAATATAGGTTTGACTATTTTTCACCTCATAGTCATTTGGTTCACAGTATTGCAAAAGTTTTATCCCCTTTCAACTGGAGAAAGACTACAATTTGAGGCTGTCATTTCCTTCCTTTGCTAAGGAATATTACATTGGCTTTGCTAATGTTTCATTCTCTTCCTCCTTTTGTATCAAAATAGTTTTCAGATTCACAGTAATAGCCAGACATAAATATTTGGAAAGGGGGTCAACCATTGTTATTTTATCTTATACTCAAAGCCATACAGTCCTTCATATATTTCATTTATCTTAACATGATGTCCCAATCTGCACTACGTTCACTATATATGAAAGGAAGTTTAATTTTATTTCTCTCTTCTCTTATTTAGGGAAAAGTTTCTCTCCTGCAGTCCATATGTATTTTGTAAATGCTAGGCTGATACACCCATAAAAGGAGATGGTAATTTTACAAAATAAGAGCAACAGGGGGGAGATGAAGATTTTTTTTTTTTTTTGCCAGTGCAGGCTGGCCTCAATCCAGATCAAACAGTGAGCAAAGACACACTAAAGACTACTCTGCTATATCATAGCCTCAGTATTCAGGTGTTACCTGACATCTGCAGTCTCTAGCTGTGGCTAATTGGCACTTAGATTTGAAAAGCATTTCTGGTCATAGCTAATGAACCTTAAAGGAATTCTGGAGAATTTGAAAGTCAATATATGACTATGATGTAGTTCCTAAGATAGGTTTGGGCCAACAATTGATTTTGGAGGTTTGGGCATGGAAAAACAGAATGAAAACTGACATCAAAAACTGTCTCTATTTTTTGGCATACTTTAAATCACACAAACAAGTTATTGTAAAAAGAAAGATTAACTCAACATTATATATTTTAGTTAATTAAGAAAATGCTGTTTTGTAATAAGATACTCAATTTTCCTCTGAATTTTGGCAAAGAACATTGATGTTAACACATATTCCCAGCTGTAAATATTCAACTAACAGTTAATATTCTCTTGAGATTTCATTCATTATTAAATAGACAAACTGTGATGAATCTTCAGTCATCATCTAGGAATGTATCTATTTTCCTTCCAGAATTCTCAAGTGTGTGGAACAGAATTTTTCAATAAAATCTTGTGATCAAGACATAGATTACCATCATAAAAAAGTATTCCACTGTGTTGTTTCTTTCTTCTGAACACCCAACTACACAACCATTGTTTAAAGCCAAGGCTTTATCAGTTGAATAGTAAATGAAAATTCTCCCCTGCTGTGAACAAAGAATGGTTTGGTGGTTTGCAGATGGGAAAGTCCCAGTTCAGCTTCTTGCTTTGGAGCATTTTCTCTAATCTGATCTTTCTCATCAGTGTTTTTGCTCTAAATAAAATTAGTAGATACTAGAGGACTATACACAACAATGCTAGTTCCCAGGGGAAAAAAATGGAATATCAACTTAACAAGTAACAACACTGTAGTGGCTTCCAAATCAGTCCAGGCTGGGATGGCAGTTATGGGGGGTTAAGTGGGGTAAGGTCGAAAGCAAAGAGCCAAGACTAAGATATTCCTTTCTAGTAGGAATGGACAAATGTCAAACCTCTTGTCTTGTCCAAAACAAATTATTCTCAGCTCTTTAAGTTGGAGAAAAAGATGCAAGATTGCACCCCAATTCACTTCATAGGGTTGTTGTTCTGGAGATATTAGGAGAAGGAGAGTATGTTGGATATATTTGCCACCTTATTTGTAAAAATAATAGAGATGAGATATGAATAAACGAAGAACTAAAAACTTGGAAAAGAGAGTAGGGGGTGAATGGAAGTATTTAATTTAATTTTAATCTTATTTCCCTTATGAGGAACAGAATGTGGTTTACAAGGATCCTTCCACAACATGCATTTTTAATGCACAGCCTATATGATAAGCTTCTGTCTAGTTTCAAGAGTATTTTGACTACCATGTGGGAATTTGATCCTGGATTTGTCCATCCTTCCCTTGACTCTTTGAGCATATAACTTCTTTGAATTTGAATTCAAATTTGTATTTGTAACTGGGCCATTTTTAATTTTCTATGCTTCACCAAGTTCCTTCCTTATCTCCTTTTTTACTATTCTTTTTTGCACAGTGAAACTTATGGTTCCCAAGAAGAGAATTGCTGATAAACTTGTGCAAAGCAATGTGTACATGGAAAGCACCATAGAAACTAACAAACAAATATTTTGAAGTTGAATTGATAGTTGGCTTATGATTGGGTATTTTAAAATTATGTGATTGTGATTTTGGTGCTTATTCATTGAATGGATTGTACGGATCAAAAAATGTTTTGCTATCTCCCTATCCTTAATTACCAAAGCACTCAGGAGATTAAAACCTGATTTTTTAAACAAAGGTAATAAAAGCCTATTTCATTCTAAAATATACTCATACAACAAATTTCCCAATCCCTGGAACTAGCTAGAATTTGGGATGATTTAAGAAGTAATAAAGTCTATAATAATATAATAATAATACTGCTACTGTGGCTTCCTCCTCCGATTTCATTATCTGGGCATAGGCTGCAAACATCCGATTTCATTATCTGGGCATAGGCTGCAAACATCCGATTTCATTATCGGCTGCAAACAATTGAGATGTCTTTTGTACTAATCTCTAGACTCAGGAGTATACAAAGTATTATACAGACAATGTAGGCATGCTTCACCAATAATAATAATAACCACTCTATATATTACTATAATAAACATTATAAAAAACATAATTTAATTAACTAAACATTGGAGTATTATATTGGTGTCCTGGGTACTTATGTAATTTTGCTCTTTTAATGCTCCTTTCTTACTTTGGATTTTACCCTCCCATACAAACAAGCCACAGTTTTCACATAAGGCTCCTTTCTAGTTTCAGTCTTCATGACCCACTGGAATTGAGAACAGGGGGAAAGCTGGCTCCTGAACAAAGATAGGGAGTCAGCATGAATAAAGAAGCAGGATCGCCAGAAGGACTTGTGAAATTTGTGCCCTGTGACTAGTTTCTGTAATACCAATTTGAGGTTACTATGACATATTTCTTACACAGCATTTTTACAGCATTGTAAAGAAAACAATTCTTGATGAAAAGTTGACAATATTGTAATTGTCAATACACAATGAAAGGATTAGCCACCAAATTGTATTTGCCAGTGTGGAGAAACAAGATGCATTTAACTACCAACAGAAGCAGTTCCAATGGTTTGTAAATGAAATGAGATAATCTCTTAAAAGGTCTCAAAAATAGTGACTTCTTCAAAATCGGTAAAGCTATTGGCCAAAGATTCTTGCTTAGAAAGTAACCTAATCCTTTCTGTAACATTCACCAACGTTCTACAATATTTGGTCCTGGCAACTATCTAAAAGAGTCACTTGATTATAAGATGCCTTTTAGTAGAGCCCAACATTCATTTTAAGCATCTCCAAATTTGCATCAGATATTACTGTGGTGTTAGCCATTTTTTTTCCTGATGGTATACATCCAGTTAAAGCAATATAACCCCCTTTATACTGAGTGTTTATTAATCACTCAGCAACAGAAATATGAAAAAATGCTTTCATCGCTGGTCTTTATCATCTGTTATGTCTTTGAAAATCACACACATACTAATTAATTTTCTTTTCTAAGAGTTCTTTTCCAAATGAGTACATTTCAACAAATTGTTTTTTTATCCCTGTTGCCATTTAATTAGAAGGAAGATGTTAAATACCCACATCGTGCACACTCCCATATGGAATTTAGAATTCATGGTGATTGTGTTGTATATTCCTAAACTGATTCAACTCCTACTGTATTTCACTATTCCTTTTTCCTTAGGCATGCAGTACATTCCCCTCTCCCCTTTAGTTTGTTTCTCAGTTCATACCCACCAGAGTATTACTCATAGTTAGAAACAGTAAAACCATTGCTCATTCTTAGGTATATGTAAATATTATTTATACAAGAAACATTATAGAAGGGGGGGAAGAGCTGAGGGTGAAGAAAGATGCTACTAACCACAGTTTTCACTAACTGACTTTATTTACTGATTTACTGTTAAATGTTTTAAGTAAGTTTCTTATCTGCCCAGAGATTTTTCATTATTGGAAACTTCAATGCTATGTTTTATTCTGAAAAGCTAATATATAATATCGATAGCTTTCCTGGTTTTGAAAATGAAATCAGAGGTTTTGCTTCTTGCAGATGATTATGATTATGTTCCATTTGGGGCAGGAATTTATAATCTTGGACAGTTTTTGTAAGTGGAATGCATTTCATTGACAGTTTGACCTCTAAGACAATTTGGTGCAGTGGTGAATGCATCAGGCTAGAAACCAGAGACTATGGTTTTAGTCCCACTTCTAGTCCCACTTTAGATAGAAAGCTGGGTGATGGGCCAGTCACTGTTGGACTCCATGCTGTCGGCCATCAATTCTCAAAGGAAACAGGGATGGGAGGTGAGCTGTACACCTCAGAATGAGCTATGGTGGTAGCCGTAAACACTATCCTGGAAGGTCAGGCATATGATTGGTAGCGGGTATGCATGAAAAACACGCCCCGGAGCTGGCTTCAATAGGATTATTTTTTAATGCATTAAAGATACATTTTGAGGATTCCATGAGGGACCTGAAGGCTGAGTTAGACATATTGGCCATTAGACAACACGGGAGACCTGTCAAGGACTATATCACCGAGTTCAGAGGTTTGGCTACTACCCTATGCAAGTGGCTGGAGGCGTTGTTGGTCCGGAAAGGGTTGGATAAAGACCTACATCAAGCATGTTCCACCCAGTCTGAAGATATGGTACTGCTCCGTGATTGAGTTGGAAGAAGGGCTGCGAGAGTTTAAGCCAAAAGGGGAGATTGGTCGGGCTAGAGTTCAGGAGAAAGGAGACCCTGTGACAGGGACTTCCAAACCCATGAGACTCCCAGGGACACAAATTTGTCCCTCGCTCAGATGTTATCATTGTAATCTCCCTGGTCACAGGGCAGTTGAATGCCCACAGGTGGAGAGAACACCTCAATCAGTGCCTTGACCCCAACGCTAGTAATAAATCGCCTGACAATGGGAAGACAAAAGTGAAAAAATCCTGTGTGGGAAATCAGCCCAGACCCAGCATGGTAGCAGCAAGAGACCATCCGGAGGAGCGGGAGCTATCATCAACCCTCGCATAACCTCCTGTGAAACATCAGACAACGACAAAGATAAGATGATGAGCAGTCCTATAGCTCCATTCGTGGTCCCAGTGGTTATTTATGGGAAAGGGGTGTCCCGGACAGTTAAAGCACTGATCGATATAGGATGTACCAGATGCTTAATTAATAACACATTAATACAGGAGCTAGGAATACAGACACGTAAACTGAGGACTCCCATATCCTTCGAACAGATGGATGGGTCTATTTTGGGAGGGACTCCTGCAACCATGGTTACCGATAGAGTTTGTATGGACATGGGGGCTCATTCAGAACTCATCCAATATATAGTCGCTCCTAAAATGTTGGACGATGTGATATTAGGCCCAGCCCTGGCTGGATCATTGGACCCCAACCATTCAGTGGGAGGGGGGCTTCAGAAAATTAACATTAGCTATATGCTTTTTTAGCTATACTAAAAGATATTAGCTATCTTTTGAGAGACCATTTATACAAAGAAGTATTGGTATACTTAGACATTATCCCGATATACAGTCAAACAGAAAAGTAACATATAGCTCCGGTAAGGGAGGTGTTGAAAAAACTCCAGGAACAGTTATATGTAAAAGTGTCTAAGTGTTCATTCCATCAATCTAAACTGGACTATCTTGGTTATAGGATATCTAGGGCTGGTGTGGAAATGGATCCACAGAAAGTTAAGGCAGTAATGGACTGGCAGATCCCTAGGACACGGAGACAGTTGCAGAGCTTTTTAGATTTCACGAATTTCTATCGCCAGTTCATTCCTGCTTTCGCCACCACAGATTTGCTTCTAACAAATCTACTAAACACCAAAACCAGTGGTACTGACATAGAACCAAAACCCAACCAGCCTATTATGTGGGACCAAAAGTGTAGCACAGCCTTTGAAACCTTAAAGCTTCTATTTACTAAAGAACCAATTTTGGTATACCCTGACCCTCAGAAATAATTTACTGTACAAGTAGATGCTAGCGATGTTGCTCTGGGGACACTTTTCCTACAATGGGATTCCTTAGGCGGCCTTCGGTCCTGTGCATATGCTTTGAAGAAGCTAACTGATGCTGAACGGGCCTGGCCAATCTGGGAAAAGGAGGCTTATGCTGTAAAGTGGGCCCTGACTATATGGCGACACTTACTGGAGGGGGTTAATATTCCATTTGAGGTGCTTACAGATCATAGAAATTTGGTAGCTCTTCAGAAGCTGCGGTGACTGTCACCCAAACAAGCGAGATGGGTTAACTACTTCCAGTGGTTTAACTTCACTATGAAGTACATATCGAGGACCTGTAATTTTCTAGTGGATGCATTGTCCAGACAACCCCAGTATCAGTCCCGGAGGCATGAAGTTGTATAGCCTATGTTTCCTGGTAACAGAACGGAAATTATATCCTCCTTACATTCTCCCTCACTTATGGAAGACATCCGACGGTTTTTGATAAGTGATAAGTGGTTGGAGTCTAACAAAATGGCTCTAGGAATGAGAGGGGGCTTGGCCTGGAAGGATGGAAGGGTTTTTTTTTTCAGAAGAGGTGCGGGAGTCAGTACTACAAAGATGTCATGATGTAAGGCAGCTGGCCACTTTGGTTACACAAAAATCTTACACTTAATACAGAGGCAGTTTTGGTGGCCCACTTTACAAAAGGATATAGAATCATATGTGTGGAGTTGGTCTATCTGTGCTATATCAAAAAGTAGATCGGGAAAGCCCCTAGGATTATTACAAACTGTGGGTAGTCCTACACGACCCTGGGAAGTAATAGGGATGGACTTTGTTGTGGAATTACCTGTAGATAAAGGGTATTCAGTTATCTGGACTGCGGTCGACCTGTTTACTAGACAGACACATTTCATACCTTGCAAGGGGTTACCATCAGCCCATAAACTCACATAATTATTTATCTAGCATGTGTACTGTCTCCATGGAGTACCCCAAAAAATCATATCTGACAGGGGTACAATTCACGGCAAGGTTTTGGAAACAGTTCATAAATATGATAGGGTCATCCCAAGGCATGAGCTCAGCTTACCATCCGCAGACTAATGGGGTGTCAGAGAGGGCAAATGCTATGATTAGCAGATATCTACGTAGTTACGTCGATCAACAGAAGTTCAAATGGGTTGATTTGTTGGCCTTCACCGAAACAGCGTATAACAATACAATACACACTGCAACTGGGTGTTCACCGTTTTATGCGGGGTATGGAATGGACTTCCCAGCTATTCCTGAAATACTTCTGGAAACAACCCAACTTGTAGAACCCAGGGAATGGGTACGAAAACTGCCAACCATATGGGAGAATGTACAAAAATCGCTATATTCAGCGATGAAGGTGTCCAAGATTCAAGCAAATAGAAGAAGAAAAGAAGGCCCCATATACAAACCAGGGGCATTAGTGTATCTGTCGACCAAATATCTTCGAATCAAACATGGTGGGTGGAAACTATGACCCAAATACATCGGGCCATTTACAATAAATACCATCATTAACCGAGTAGCTGTAAAACTAAGGTTCCCCATTGGCTAGGCAAGATACATCCGGTTTTCCATATAAACCTCTTGAAGCCATATGTCCCTAGAGTTGAGGGGAGCTCTATAAATTCAGATAAAACAAACCATTATGAAATTGACAAAATATTAGACATGAGAACTGTTTGCACAGAAGTGCAATATTTAGTTAAATGGACTGGATACCCATTAGATGAGGCACCCTGGGTTAATAATAAGGATCTATGTGCTGACCGGTTGCTTAGAAAGTTCCATAAAACCCATCCTGTACCCACTAATTGATCATATTTTTGCAGGGGGATGCGGAATGAAGACGGGTGGCCTGTCAGATTCCGTGCTGTCAGCCGTCACTTCTTGAAGGAAACAGGGATGGGAGGGGACTTGGTGAAGGGAATCACATGGGTGTGTTCTGAATGAGGATTGGTGGTGGCTAGTTTAAATTACAAAGAGTTACTTCCGCATGTTGATTTCATTTTTGACCTATTTTGATCTGTTAAGACCACGGCAAGTTCCCAGAATAAACATTCAAACCTGGTTTGGTGAAAGCTGCTTGGAGACACTTATTTCTGGAAGACGTACTGATTTTAAGCTTAACATCACTTTCTCACTCTCAGCCCTAGGAAGAAAACAGTGGCAAACCGCTTCTGAAAAACCTCACCAAGAAAGCTGCAGGGACTTATCCTGGCAGTCTCAAAAATCAGACATTTCCTGTGAATTTCTTCTATCTAAGGAGCCTTTCGCTTATTTCTGCATCAAAAAAACAGGCTTGGACTTACAAACTAGCAGCTAGAATCAGTAATTGCTGATGCTTAATATTGTTGACTCTGCTAGGCTCTCCTTATGTAATTTCTGAGTTTCCATTTCAGCAGTCCCAGAGAGCAGAATTTTTAATTTCCTACAATTTATTATTTTTGTTTGTTTGTTTGTCTATTACAACCAACATCCAAAGTTCTCTGGAAAGTTTAGAGTCATACATTTTATACATGTAAAATCAGTAATTAAATAACATACATATTAATAAGCAACACAAGCATGATGTTATAAAACTGTGTGAAAACTATTAGCTCAGTGGTGGTATTAAAGGAAAGGAAAGAAGAACCTATCAAAGCATGCAGAGATTATTTTACAGCTGAACTGAAAAAAACAGATCTAGCTTTCTTTCATCTGAAATTTATATTTTCATCTGATGTCTCTAGGTATCATCACAGTGTGAAAAACGGCATTACAGCACTGTGTCATAAGCTTTATCCTTTTGGACATACATGAATATCACAACAGATGTTGAAAAGTTAGTTGCCTTGTTATATATTGCTGAATATTGCTGCTTGCAATATTCTAACCCTCATTTCCCACTCACCCCAACTAATGCGGTTCATTTAGAAGGTAAGATCAGAAGCTTTGCCTAAAACTAACCTAAAAGTATAGCCCTTCTCTCCTTTCTATACCCAGCCTCTCTCACATAGAACATTTATGAAGAGATCAGTGAAAGATAAAGCAAAACGTGTTTTCTTTTGTAAAAGATTTATGGTTTAGGATTTTCAGACAGTTGTGACGAGATTTATGCTAAATCTTTAAAGATAAAATTTAGGCTGAAACATTTTTGTTAGAAAGCTTTAAATAAAGTTGTAGTGGAACCTGGCCTCTTATTTCTAGAAGGGCATAATAAAAGTCAACTTGCGACAGCAGGAATGGACAGATAGTGTAACACTTAAGGCAAAAATAGGGCTGGCCATGCTTCAAAGTTGATTAAGAAGAGATGCTTAATCTCTTAAAACACTTGCATTAAAGCTAATGCAGCTCTTAAATCAGCATCTCCTTTTTGCAAAGCTTGACAAAAGAGGTTTTAATGGATGGCACAGAGGTGCTGCAATTATGTAATATTTGAAACATTCCTTCTGAGTTTTGAAATATACCCAACACTAATAAAAAGCATAACATGGAGAATATTATTCATCCAACAATTAATGTGTTGTCCACTCCTTCACAAAATTAACAGCCAAAATTAACCTGTGCTTATTGCTCATTTCCATCATAAATGCCTACAAAGGATAACTACCAAATTATAACTGATTATATCAGGCATTACTGGATTAAAATTAAACCATTAGATTTATATTTCTTGATGCAATTATCTACTGAGGATAAAGTAGCAATAACCAGTTAGGATGGTTCTACCTAATTGGGCTGAGAATTAACTCTTTTAGTCAAAAATATATTTATATCTTCCTATTTAGGCAGTGCAAGGAGTATTTATTTAAAAATTTGTTTGCAGGAATGCTTTAATGAGTAAGTTGCTTGCAGTGTCTAGCCAAGTAATATTAATAATGTTATCACTCCCCTGTGTCTTTCTGACTGAATACTTTATATTCAAAACATTCAGTTCATAGCAGGAACTTTCATCTAGCCTGCTTACCAACTATGTAATCCATACCATGGCAAGTTACTGCTTGGTAAACCTCATCTTCCTTCAGCTTTTTCTTGTTCGCTTCCTTGCTTCTGCATGAGAGTAAAACATGTTTCTTGCACAAGAGAAGAAAATATCTTTTCATTTCATCAAAATACAAGCAATTTTTTTAAAAAAACGATTAGATCTAGTGTCTGCAACCCTCCGCTGGCTGCTTACTGAGCAACCTACATTTCTGCAGAAAGTGTTGAATTGCACCCAACTATGCCATACCAGTATTGTATATTTGTATCTTTACATGCAGGTATGCACATGCTTTCACAGATACATTATATTCTGTTGGTCTCCCTGACTCTCTTCCTCATTCTCTCTCTCTCTCTGTCTTTCTGTCTCTGTCTCTCTCTCTCTCTCTCTCTCTTTCAGACACACACACACACACCTTTTTTTCACCCCCATGTTTCTTCTTCAATCTTAGGTCCTCTACCAGAGGCCTGGGAATTTGAGGTTTCTGTGCATTATCTTAACTGTTCCTAGCACTGAACCTTTTTGGACAGAAGGTTCTGATGTTGTCGCTGTGATCTGTTGGAGCCACTCTCCCAGTATGGACATCACAGTCACAAGTGTTCTTACCAGCACTGGGATCACTTTGATCCTTACTTTTCACATTCTCTCTCATTTCTTTTCATGCCCTGGCATTTCTTCAGCTTCTCATACTCCTTCTTCCTGATGTTGCTGTCACTTGGCATCACTACATCTGTTACCACTGTTGTATTTTGATCTTTGTCTACCACCATGATATCTAATTGATTGGCCAGTACCTGCCTACCTTCCACAGGATCTTAACCCTGTTCTTCTCCACCACTTTCTGTGCAATCTCCCATCTGTATTTGGAAAAGTCTGGCATAAACACTGCAGATGATCTTGCATATAATGCTAGCTACTTGGTTGTGCTGTTCAGTGTCTGCTTTTCCTGCTTGCACCTTATATTCTGCCACCATGTGTTGGACTGCCTTTGACGCCTCCCAGCACCTGCATATATACAAATACAGTACATTTCCTGCCTGACCCTGGGGTTGGACTAAAAGAAATCCAAGGTCCCTTCCAACTCTGTTATTCTTTATTCTGCTTTTCAATCTATATTTCATACAAGGAGAAACTAGGCCTGACCTTTGCTTACTGTCCATATCTAGAACAGCTCAACATAGTACTGCCCTCTGCTTTGTCAAATTGTTAATTTATAGTAAATCCTACAACAAGAGCTGCTTATTCCCCAGTTTTTACCTCCCTTAGGTCTTTCTTCTGAACATTTCCTTTTTGTAAATCTACTGCTTGATCCCAAACATACGCTTTATTTTAGGCAAATTATCCTGTCTTTATATTATTACTAGCTGATGACCCGGCATTGCCCGGGTATTTTTGCCCAGGTATTTATTCCCTCCTCCTCTTCCTCTTCCTCTTCCTCTTCCTCATGTTCTTCTATGTCCTCCCCCTCCTCTTTCTACTCCCCCTCCTCTTCCCTCCGCCTGTTCATCATCTTGTTCCCTCCTCCCCTCCTCCTGTTCCTTGTCTTCTTTCCTCTCCTCTCCTGTTCTTCCTCATATTCTTCCCTCCTCCTCTTTCTCCTCCTCTTCATCATCTCCCCCCTCCTCCTCATCCTTATCATCTTCTTCCCCTCCTTCTCCTACTCCTTCTGTCCCTCCTCTTCTTGGTCTTATTCCCCCTCCCCCTCTTTCTCCTCCTCTTTTTCCTTCCTCCTCTTCATTGTGTTCTTCACTCTCCCCATCCCACCCTCCCCCTCTTCTTCCTCCTCT
>JANHGC010007654.1:23709-31209 GCA_027560395.1 Boaedon fuliginosus
TAGGAAAATATTACCAAAAAGCTTTGACGTATGAAATAGGGCTAAAAGACATATGGAGGGAAAGAAATCAAACTGTTGGGCAATTTACATACTACTCCACAAGGCACAAAACATGGTTCAGAATTGCCATGGCATGGGTAATCTCAGAGATTAGCATGGACATCCAGGAGGTGGAAATTGGCACGGATACATGGGCAGATCACAACCCAATATTAATAAGTTAGCAAGGAGGCAAAAGGCGAACAAGATGGACTCTTAACTCTAGCATTCTCCAAGAAGAAAAATTTATAAATCTGATTGAAAAAGAGATGAACTTCTTTTTTAGGGAAAATAGGAAAAAAGATACCAGTACTCAAAATAATTGGGATACCGTAAAAGCATTTATAGAGGCTCAGCAATTAAATATTTGGCTGGTAAGAATAAAGAAAAAATAAGAACTAGGAAGGTATTACAAGAAGAGACTGGAGCTTTGGAAAAGGGACTGCAAGAGGAACCTGGTAATGAAAAGAAAAAGGGCGAAATGGATTAATAAAACATAAATTAAACCTATTAGAGCAGTCAGAAATAGCACAGAAGCTGACAAGAGCGAAACAAATTTTTTTCAAGCACGCCAATAAAACTGGGAGGTGGTTGGCATACAGATTGAAAATAGAGAAAGGAAAAAAGGCGAATAGACCACCTGATTGATGACTCTGGAAAGATGTGTTTTGGGAAAGAGGAGAAAAGGAATATTGCCTTACAATATTTCAAAAATTTATATTTACAAGAAGAAATTGAAGAAGAGCAGGTACAGAAATACCTGGAGAAGATGGATCTACCTATGATTCCGGAGCCCTTGAGAGAACATATAAATGAAGAAATTACTGAGCAAGAACTGCAGGACAACAATTAAGAAACAAAAAATAACAAACACCAGGCACAGATGGACTCCCAGCAGAATTATATAAAAGTCTACAAGAAATATTGGGAACCCACTTCCTAGAGATTTATAATGAAGTACTAAAAGAAGGAAAAATTCCAAAGTCCTGGACATAACGCTCATACCAAAAGAAAATACCGATTGTCACTATATCAAAAATTACAGACCAATTTCACTTTTAAATGTGGACTATAAAATATTCACATCAATTTTAGTAGAAAGATTAAAAAAAAAAATTAGTAGAGTTTATACACTCAGATTAAAATGGCTTTCTCCCAAATAGGCAACTAAGAAACAATTTGAGAATAGTAATTGATACTTGGAATATTATGAAATTCATTCAGAGAATCAAATGACCCTTATGTTCTTAGACGCCCAAAAAGCATTTGACAACCTTAGCTGGAACTTCATGCTAAAACAATTAAAATATAGAGAATACAGAGAAAATGGGAATACAAACAACTAATAAGATTAAATATTTGGGAATTTGGCTTACCACAAGCTGCACAACTATTAAACAGATAATTTGAGTCAATAGATAAAGATAGATTTGGATAAATGGGAAGAATTACAACTTTCATTAATGGATTTCAGCAATTAAAATGAATATTTTGCCAAGACTTTTGTTTTTATTCCAAATGATTCCCATGCAATTTAAAAAATCATACTTTAAAGATTTGGACAAGATGAATAAAAAATTTATATGGCAGGCAAAAAAAACTAGGGTCAAGATAAAAATGTTACAAGAAGCAAAAGAGAGGGGCAGCTTTTGTCTTCCAAATTGGGAGTCATACCACTGGGCAGCATCATTGGTATGGGTAAAGGAATGGATGGTGTTGAGAGATCATAGGATATTGACAATAGAAGGACATGACCTTCAATTGGGCTGGCACACATTCCTGTGGGATAAGAAAAACAATCCCCAGGGATACTTCCAGAGACACCCATTGAGGAAAGCTTTGATGGGGGCATGGGAGAAGGTGAAGGGAAGATACTATGTAAAAGTGCCATGCTGGATTTCAACCATGGAGGCATTGACATACCCAAACCTATTGGGACCAGATAAGACATGGACATACAAACAAATTTTAAATGGAGGGGAGAACTGAGGAGTTTGGAAGAACTAAAAAAATTGGGGCTACAAATTGACTGGTGGGCAAATTAAAACTAAATTTAAGAAAGATAAAGAGATGTTTGGGATATATACACATTGGCAAGAACTTGACAAGATTATATTTGGAGGAGATAAAAAACTGATTACAAAAATATATAACTTTTTATTAAACCTCGAGATGGAGGAAGAAGTGGTCAAAGACAGCATGATAGCCTGGGCCAAAAATTTTGGTTATATGTTGAACTACCTACCAGGTCCAACTGGCATCATTCCTGGAGGAGGTGGTCCCATCATTGGCATCATTGGTGGTCCACCCATATGGGGTGCTGGCATCATACCAGGCCGTGGAGGACCAGCTAAAGTATAACAAAAAACAAATGTCTTGTATCAATTCAGTATCTCAAAATGTAAAAGCATTTTAGTTGTGTTAAAGTTTATGTACAAATAGCAAGTGCCTATTGGATCATAACTTATTAGGAACAAGAGCAATATTCTTTAAAATGAACAACCAACTAATATTAAAATAAATTAATATAGTATTCTCTTTGATTTCTATATACTAGATTTATCAGAAACTAGCTGATGACCCAGCCTTGCTCAGGTTCTCTTTATCCCACTCTTCTTCATAATGCTGATTTGCATACCTTGCTCCTATTGGTCGGAGAGCTTCAGGCTTCAGTAGATTTTGAGCTTGGTATTTAAAAGTGGGGGAGTCTCCTTGCCCTCTTTTTTTAGCCGAAATAGGGGGCAAATAATTTTCAGACCCCTCCCCAGTGCTGATTTCGCAACCCTAACAAAGGGTTGTGTGAAATTTGGGGCAGTTTGGTGCAGAACTCAATTTTTCTATAGAGCACATACAAACTCCCTGGTCTATTTTATATATATAGATTCCTGTCCTTTCTATTCCTTTGGCTTGTCCTTGTCTGGTTATCTCCTAGCATATCCCTAGCAAACAGACTGACTTTCAACAGTTACTCAATTCTGTTCTTTAGGGAATAAGGGTGCCTTTTCTTATAACCAACCGATAAGCTCTATACTACCAGTTTTAACTTTTATCCAATTCATTTGGGTTTACAATCATAAAATTGCCCTTTAAATTTTTAATTTTGTTAGTCAAAATATCATATTTAAATGCTAATCTCTCTTATTCTTTTACAGCCATAGCAAGCACTCTAAATTACTCCCATAGCTGGCTTTGACTTAGCCAACATGTATAGATTTATTAGCCTTTCCATACTTCTGTGTTGTCATGTAAACTCTCCCTTTTATCTCTAAAAGCAAGCCCATCTGTTTCTATGTTTATGTAATAATTAAAAGCATTGTTGGCATTTGTTTTTCAACCCATTCATAGAAAGGTCAGTTTATCAAAATCTATTTTAAAATAATGAAATATCATTAACACAAAAATTAATTTATCAGTCTTAATTCTAACATGTGTTTTACCCTGAAAAAAAATAGTAAACTTGAATAACATGGTATTTTAAAAGCTGTGCAAATTAATTATAATTGCGCCATGGATTTTAGCCAAACCAACTTATGCATTCTTTAAATTCAAAACTGAAGCTCTTCAGTATTTACTTAAAGAAGTATAGCAAAATCAGTGAAATTTATATCTGAACAAATATACTTAGATCCAAGCTGTAGATGTTTTCTACTTAGGAAATAAATAAAAATAAAATTCTGCACAGTTGGAATTCAGGCTGTAATTTATTAGAAAAGGAAGGTTCTAGGGCCAATTAAGAAGTGAAGCAGTAGATCACTGAGTTGAGTCCTAAGATCACATCACACTCATGTTGGAGGCACCAAAGCACTTCTGGGTTGAAAGGATTATCTGGTTAAATCATAGTATATGCAGTATAATGCAGTGAGCCATCTGCAGATCTGTACATTGGGGAAACAAAACAACCACTTCATAATCACATGGCACAACATAGGAGGACAAACCCATCAGGACAAGATTCAGTAACCCACCTGCATTTAAAAGACAAAGGCCACTTTTTTGGACAGAGAGGACTACTGGTTTAAAAGAGGGGTCAAAGAGGTAATCTATGTCAAAATTGAACAGCCCTCTCTCAACAGAGGGGGGCGGATACAACATCATCTATCTCCAGTCTACAACACAGTCCCTACAACAGTTCCAAGTAGGCTCCACACCTATTTGTACTACTTAGGTGACACTGACACTAAAATAATGCAAATGACCAGCTGTCTGCAAGGAGTATAAATCCTTCTGTTCCCCACCATTCAGTCAGAGCAGAAGAAGCTTCTTGTATGAGAAGCAAAATGTCTTCAAAGAAAAAACAGAAAGTCCAGTTGCCTCTTGAAAAAACACCATTGCTAAGCAAGGCAGTGCTGAAGGGAATAGTGCCCAATTTTACCTGCTTGCCACCATTGTTAAGCAAATTTTCAGTTGTTAAATGAATATGTGACTTATTGACTTTGTTTGTTGGAAACCAGCTGGGAAGGTTGCAAATGGCGATCACGTGATTTAATTTAATAGATAATTTGGAACTTGTTGCTACATAGAAATAAACAAATGATGATGCAAAAGAAAATACTTATTTTTCTGAAAGACAAATAATTTTTTCAAGAATAGTTATGATTTGGATTTTTAAGACTGGCTAATAATGTTTATAAAGTGGAGACATTACCAAAGACTTTTTTAGATCACAATGCAGTGTATTTATTAATTTGGATAGAAGACAGCAAGAATGTTGAATTCCTGCTCCTTTTATTTTTCATCATTTCTCATTTTTTGGCTTGAGTTTTAATATGCAAAGATACATACGGTCAAAGTTTTTTGCAACTCCCTTTTAAAAATATGAATAATATATAGTGGCTGTCTCCTTTATAACATGGAATATTAAAAAGCTGAGATCTTCAAGTATGAATAGACAGGTTTTTTTTAAATGAAAATTTAAATAGGTTTAAAAAATAGATTCATATTTTCACTAAAAATAAATAGCTTTTATATAAAACATGGGTTGGAATGGATTATGTAAATTGTGGTTCCAAATTTGAAAGAAGTATTACTGTTTAACTACTGGTTGTTAAAAAAGGAACATCGTAGAGCTAGATCTTTTTAATTTTTATGGTCTGTTTGCATTAGCCCTGTGGTTATCAGTCCTTAAATTATTGTTGTCCCATTTTAAGTATGGATTGTTGTTTTTTACATTTGTATGTACAGTGTCTCATATAATAGTTGAAGGAGATTCAGAGCCCTCTTTAAAATGTAACATTAATCTATAGTTATTATATTCCTGATTTAATTCATAAGGTACCATATCTGAATGCAAATATTTAGCATCCTATTACATTTCCCAAGGGAATATATATTTCTACCAGTAGTTGAAAAGGGCTGGACTTAAAAATCACATTAATAAACATTATTTTTATAGATAGTATGAACATTCTTTGAATGATTTTTCATATTGTAAGCAGAAGGCATTAGAAATAAATTACACCAAGTATTGGTCTTTTTAAGTTTGTGTATGCACCTGTATGCTTTTGTTGGTTCCTGTCCATGCAGTTTTCTTGTCAGGATTTCAGAAGGACTTCATTACAAGTAGTCTTTGACTTACAACATCTATTAAGACCACAATTTCCTTTGCTAAGTAAGTCGATTGTTAAGTCTCACCTATTTTATGACCTATTTTGCTACAGTCATTACACAAAATACTGCAATTCTTAAGTGAATCACGTGATTAATTAATAATGCCTACATAATTTTGATGCTTATCTCACAATGTTATTGGAAGAGATAGATACAAACTCCAGAAACTGAGTATGCTTCTAAAATTCCATGGAAGTTGCATTTTATGGAGGAATTAACTATGGTTCCAAGGTAAGCTCTTTTTTACAAAGTTGATGAAAGTTACAGTACTTTTATAATCTCAGGAATAACAAACATGAATATCCTGCCAGTTGGTCTAGTGGTTAAGGTTCCAGGCTAGAAAGAGGGCTCAATAGCTATGAGTTATGAGTTCAAGTCCCACCTTAGCCATGAAAACCAGCTGAGTAATTTTTGGTAGTCATTCTCTCTTTCAGCCCAATCCATCTCACAGGGTTGTTGTTGTGGGGGAAATAGGAGGAGGAAGGTGAGTCGGATATGTTTGCCTCCTTGAGTTATTTGTAAAAATAATAAAGGTGGAATATAAATAAATAAATAAATTCACATTAAATAATGACATAAGTTTCCTATGATTTTAAAAAAGTTCATGAAATAATTCTCTGAATATGAAAATATACTGTTTAAGAAAGAATCGTTACACTCATCCCAGGATATGGAATATTAACTCATATGGACTGGATTTGTGTCTGTATGGCAGCATTTTGAACTGAAATCACCAAGATTGTTAATATATCTCAGGTTCAATTACTGTGCTTTAAAAATGCATATGTTCTTCTTGGCTATAAACCTAACATTGGGATTGTATGGAAACATCACAAGCCCTGGATTTTTTTAAAGTTTTGAGCTGGCTAAAAATATAATACAACACTGGAAGAAAAGTTGATTACTACATCTGTTTTTCAGCAAAGGATTGTTGATAATATATCATTTGTCAGTATTTGGATAGAGCAAGAGATAGAAAAAGAAGATTTGGAAGAAATATGGTCAGATTTGGGAGTTATACTTTTCATTACATAAGTTCCCAGTCTGTTTTCTGATGTTGCTGATGTTTTATGTGGTTGGGTAGTGTTTAAAATAGAAAAGGCTCAATATATCTGTTTTATTTATTTCATGGGGAAGAAGTAGATGTGTAAAGGATACTGTGCACTATATCATCCAATTCTAATAACAGTATCTAGAGGAGGCCTGTCTCCACATAAAGGGACTGAGAAGAATACGTGGCCCATTAGCCACAGATTGGCACCTATGATTTCAGATTTTAAAGCAGTGTTTCTCAACCTTGGCAGCATGCCAAGGCTGGGGAATTCTGGAAATTGAAGTCCACTTATCTTAAAACTGCCAAGGTTGAGACATGCTGATTTAAAGGCAATAGCTAATACTTTGAACCAGACCTAAAAACAGATTAGAGTGTCTTGTTGCAACTGTCAAATTGTGACTATTTCATTGCTGGGAGAGAAACTTGTTTCCTGTCTGCCAAAGTAGAAAAAGGGATCTCCTTGTTTTCCACAGCATCTTTGAATGACAAACACTAAAACTAGATTGCAACACTATCAGCACACTTAGTATAGACTTCAGGGACAAAGCATCAACATTTCCAGCAAGTGCACTTAGTATAAGCTTGTTTGCCAAGAGGTGTTCCCTTTCTAGTGTGCTTTATCTTCATGAGGCAATAGTTCTCCCCTAAATGGAAGAGGCAAAGGAAGGGATACTCCAGCATAGTATTATCTCTGCTTCTTGCCAATCTGAACAAGGATTTTATCATGTGTGCTGGCAAGTTAAGAGTGTTATCGCAACACTGGTTCCATAGAATGCGGCTCCTAGCAATAATGTAAAATG
>JANHGC010007654.1:33709-35245 GCA_027560395.1 Boaedon fuliginosus
TGAAGTATTGTATAACCTGATTTCTTGTCATCTTCCTTAGAGTGCACAAGTATAACTCTTGACATCTTTTTTATCTTTAGATGCGATGAAAATAATAGAGGTTCAATTTATGGATCAATGCTTTTGCCTTTTAAGAAATATACTTGATGCAAATAGTTGTATGTAGAAATAACCAGTTAGGTTTTATTTATTAAAAGTGCTGATAAAAAATAACTTTCAGCAAATTGTTGGACGATTTTGTTCAATGATGAGGCCATGGTTAGAGCTAATTTGACACTCTCTGATTTAACTGTGGGGGAATAGGTGTCTTCATAATCATTGAGCGTATTCTTGTGTGACCAGATAGCTTTATAAAGGTAAGTGTTGTTTGGCATGGTTTTGAGTTTGTAAACCCATTTGGTGCCAATGACTGTGTGATCTGCAGGTGAGGTTTCGGGAGTGAAGGTATCAAGTCCTTGTAAACAAGCTAGTTCAGTATTCATGGCAGCCCACCATTTGTCTTGTAGT
Organism: Boaedon fuliginosus; assembly: GCA_027560395.1. Classification (NCBI taxonomy): domain Eukaryota; kingdom Metazoa; phylum Chordata; class Lepidosauria; order Squamata; family Lamprophiidae; genus Boaedon; species Boaedon fuliginosus. Next base: position 34,217 of record JANHGC010007654.1, read on the forward strand.
CTTAACATATCTTTGTAGTTAGCAGGGTTGGGAGGGGTGTTATCGGTGAGAAGAATGTTATTGACATCATAGCATTTAAGGCGAATGCCTTTGGTGGTACAATGAGACCTCCGTGGTAAAGGTGGGAGGACAGTAGTTGTTGTAATGATGGGTGCCGGAGTGGAGATAATATCAGTGGAGGCCAGGATATCTTGTAGTGGTGAAGGATGTGGTGTGGCAATATCAGTTGTGATAAGAGTACAGGCATCATTGGAGTGGATTTTTGTCCAGTTATAATTTTCCATGAAAGTGGTGGGTGGAGGGTGGAATGGTAATTTGGTTGTCCGGATGGATGAAGCGGTAGGCCTTGGTGCCTGTGGCATAACCGACAAAATGTAGCTTCATGGAAATTGGCTGACCTTTATGGCATTGTTGCTTGGGTATATGAACATATGTGAAGAAGCAAAATACATGTAAGTGACAAAGATCTGGTTTATGGTTGAGTAACATAAAATATAGAGTTTGATTAATGGTTCTATTCCAGGTACGGCTGATCATTTAGTTGGCGTAGCCCACTGCTTTGGCCCAGTAGCTGAATGGAACAGCAGCAGCATCCATGGCACTTCACATCTTTGTTTGGAGTATATCATTCTTTTTCTTGGATACTCCTTTTCATTGGGGGGGAAATGGGGCGGTTTTAAAATGTAGGATGCCTTTCCATTTAAGCCAGTTTTGAAATGAGTTAGATAAGAATTCAGTCCCATGGACTGTCTGAATTTTGGCAATATTGGTATTGAATTGTGTTTTGATTAATTGGTAAAAATATTTAAATATTTGAAAGGTTTCTGAATTGTTGATGGAGCAGGCAACAACAGCAGTATTATCTTCTAAAATGGTGATGGGCAGAGAAGTTGGTGACCAAATGTCAGCTACTAGTTGAGAAGTCCAAATGAGGATATTGCACACATCTGACGCACTGGCATATTCAGCCTCGGTGGTAGAGGTGGCAACGAATTTTTGTCTTTTCACGTGCCAGTCAATGGGAGAGTT
>JANHGC010007654.1:37772-51514 GCA_027560395.1 Boaedon fuliginosus
ATTTATTTTATTAGATTTATACCCTGCCTCTCTTCCCCAGTCAAGGGAAACTCATGGCGATTGACAACAATATTAAAATATAATAACAATGGAATATATTAAAATTATCTAGCAGAATCACACAACAGCCTAAAAACTCTTCCAGGGGGTGGGTGGCATCAGTTCCAGGCCCACTGACAGAGCCAGGTCTTAGTGGCCCTGCGGAAGGCCAACAAGGTAGGGATGGTTCTAATCTCCGCGGGTAGTTGGTTCCAGAGGCCCTTGATTGATTGATTGATTGATTGATTGATTGATCTTTTTGTCTTTATTTTATACATATTTTATATTCCTCAGAGGTGTAGGGATGACAAGCAAGAGGAACAAACATGCCCCGTAAATGGAACTCCATGCTCAGAATTTCTTTGGGGAAAAAAGAGTTATGATTTAAGGATTATTCCTAGACTCCCTTTTATATTTCAAATCATATTTCATTAGGAGAGATGTTTAAAAGTAATTGATCAAATATTGCTCTATTTTTCAAGGATTGGAATATGGTCATACAATTAAGAAGAATCATGTCCTGTTCTGCTCCTCACATGCTCACACTCTCAAAGGTTGCAGACTTTATTGATGCTTCTCTCACTCCAATTAGTGTTCCCTTGGAATCACCACACACACAAGAACCAGTCCAAATGAGCCCAACTCTACCATCCCGGAGCACAGCACTGGCTCTCCCCACCAAATTCCAGGTCCACCAATAATAAGCCCACTGTCTAAACAAAACCACCAAGTGGAAATTCAGATACAGCATTCCAAAAAGCCAAGTCCAAAATCCAAAAGACAAAAGGGTCAATCCAGTTCCAGAGTCAAGGTATGAATTCACAATGGCTGAATGAACACAAACACACAAAACAGAATTCCTAGTTCACCCTGTTCCACCCACTCGGCTAAATAGTTGCTGGCTGGTGAAGCTCAACACACGTAACAAGGCTGCAGTCTCGCAAGTAGCCTTGCTGATCTCCATTGAGTCTGCCTCCTTTCTGCCCTTCGCATCCACAGATCAAATGGAGGATTAAGGATACTGTATTTTAGAATAAGGAATATACTGTGTTTTGGAATAAAACCTTATTCTAAACACTTTATATAGAAGATGGCCCGGCAGCTTAAACAAGTTTGAGACTATCACCTTTTGTATCAACTTCAGTTCTCATTTTGTAGTCTAAGACAAGTTACACAAATCCTGATCCCATTTAAATAATTAGCTCTTGGTTACTTTTTTTGTTACATGAAATCTTTCAGATTGTGTTTTACAAAATTATGGAAAACACATTAAAAATAATGGGTATTTCATATTTCAAAAAGTGGGAGTTGCATCCCACAGGAGAAAAAAGAGAAGAAACTTCATGAATAAATTTTTGAAAGGAAAGCATACAGACTCAAACCAGACATTAGGGAGTTTAAGCTTTAAATCCCTTTGCATGCAGTTTTGTAGCAGGAGGACAAATTTGGCATTATTGAAACCAATTGAGATGATTGGAATACAATTATGGGAAGGACATACTTTGTTCAAACGAAGGAGAAGAGTGCAAAGAAGAGAGGTATGGCTGTTGTGGCTCACCAGCATTCAGCAGAGCTGGTAGTTGATTCTGACTCTGAGGAAGAACTTGAGCCAGACTTGGATGCACGGGAAGGAGTGGAAAAGGATGCTGCTATGTCAGAGGCCGGGCCATCTGCTGGCTGCCAGTTGCCTACTGTATCTGATAGCAGTGAAGCTGAACAGATGAAGCCAATCATTAGTGCATGCATGCACAGACTAATGAGTAGGGAAGAACAGAGGAGGAAAAGGGGCTGACAAAGAAGCCAGGCCACTGTTGACTAGTGAATGGCCACTCCCCTAAGGCATAAAGAGGTGCGAGTGGGGAGTGGCATTTGCAGGGAACAATTTGTTTAATCAAATCCTGTTTGATTCGGCTTGTGTTCTGGTTATTGGATATTTTCCCTGTTTTTGCCTTTGCCTTGAGAACTTCATGTTTGCCAGTATCTTTGGACTTCCTATCTTTGGACTTCCTATCTAGTTGGCAGCTTGCCTGGGACTAATTAAAGGTTTGGACATTTGCAGCTTTTGATTAAAGAGACCGTCTGTGTGTTTATATAATAAAGGAAGGGTTTTGCTTTAAGAGCTGGCTTGGAGCATCTTTGAGTACTTGGGTCAGCTTTGAATACTTGGGTCAGAACAATGGCAGTATACATAAAGATTAATGTTATCTCTATGAAAATTAAATTCATGACACAAAATGTGAATACTTATTTATTTATTTATTTATTTGGTTCGATTTATACCCCGCCTCATTTCCCGGGTCAGGGGAACTTGAATACCATGCAGTAGTAAATATTAAAAGAAAAAGAAACAATAATGACATTGTCGTTATGTACCATAGTCCATCTAACCAAGCAGAATAAGTAAATGACATTTTCATAAATCAGATCGCTAAGATCTCCAGGAAACCTATCACAGTAGTAAAGCAGTATTTTCAACTACCTCCACATCAACTGGGAATAACACTCTATGATAAATGGAACATGTGGAGGTGGGAAACAGGAGATAACTTACATTGGGTTTAATATTTATTAACAAAGAGGAAATCGTTGAGGAAATGGAAGTTGTAGAAAATTTGGGAGCGAATCACCATGAGATCTTAAAATTCAACATATTATATAGTCAAATTAGTGTTCTGCATTTCGAGAGAGCTGATTTAAACAAGCAAAGGAAAAAGTGAGAAGAATTCTATCAGTGGGAATCCTGAATGAAAAATTATCCCAGAGGTTTGGAAAATTTTGAGAAATGAGATCATTAAGATTTACACAAGCAAACCCAACCAAAAATAATAAAAAGGTGAGGTGGAGACAATTATCCAGATCATCCCTGACCTATTAACCTCCCACCAAGCCCTTAAAACATGGCTCCTAAGTTGGGCTTGAAGAATGTTTTAATTAATATTTTTTTAATAATTTCTTAAAAATTTTATTAATTTAATGAATTTTAACACATAATGAATTGTTTTATATTGTTTCAGCTTGTTGTGAGCTACCCGGAGTCCCTTGGAATCTAGCAGGTAATAAATTGCAATAAATAAAAAAATAAATTGATAAAATCAGTGTAGTTGCATAAATAGTTTTCAGGAAATAGCCCACATTTGTAAGGATGAGGTTATGAAAGGTAAAGCTCAGAACAAGATGAAGCTGGCAATGAATGCCAACATTTACAAAGATTTTATTGTTTGGGTATGTGTAGAACAAGAGGAAAATTAAGGAAATGATTGGTATGCTTGTTGAAGAAAATGGAAAACTGGTGACAGATAATGGGCAGAAAACTGAACTGCTTAGTTCCTATCTTGTGTCTGTCGTTTTACAAAAGGAAAAAAGCTCTTCTATCCATCAAAATGTGCACCATGAAGGGCAGAAGACAAATATAGATCAAATTAGACAATGAAGTGGAGAGAACAACTAGTTGCCTTGAATGAATTCAAGTCACTAGAGTCAGATGGACGACCTCCCAGAGTGCTGAAAGTACTGGTGGATGTGATCTCCGAAGCACTTACTGTAATTTTGAGAATTTCTGGAATACAAGGAATGTACCAGAAGATAGGACAAGAGTTAATTTTGTTGCAGTTCCTAGAAAGGAGAGACTTGGGATACTATAGACAGGATAATATTAATACCTGGGAAAATTCTATAAAAACTCATGAAGCAGTTACCCACCTCAGAAGAATGGAAGGCTTGAGCCTGGTGAGATTTGAACTGCCAAATTGCAGGCAGCTGGCAGGCAGCAGAAGTAGCCTGCAATATTGCACTCTAACTATTGTGCCACCGTGGCTCATAAGTCATAATGCCAGATCTTATCGTTCTTTTTTCTCTTTTGATAAAGTGACTAGATCAGTAAATCAAGGGAATGTTGTGGGAGTGACTAGATCAATAAATCAAGGGAATGTGGTGGGGATAATGCACATATAGCTCAGTGAGACATTTGATAAAGTTGACCATTATCTCATATATGATCAAATGGAACAGTGTCAGATGGGTTATAACATAACGAGATGCTTGAACAACATTTGGTGGGTGAATGGAGCTATATTTACATAGAGAAAATTTGCAATGAGGTACCTTGGTCCAATGCTTCTCAACATTTTTATAAATGAGAGGATGAAAGGATCTCCATCTTATCTGCACTTGACACAAATTTCAGAAGATACGTTATGCTCAAGTTTTAAAAGAATATTAGGCCCTATTCAACAAAATGATATTCAGTCTAAAGAGATATAAAGTTCAGCATTTAGGCAGGTACACAGGTAGTGGTACTCAGACCAGTGATTGAGTGATTAAGATCAGTGATCAAGTATGAGCCAACAGTGTGGTGCAGAAGCCCTTGACCGGGGAAATGAGGTGGGGTATAAATCCAATAAAAATAAATAATAAGTAATAAATAAATAAATAAATAAATAAATAAATAAATAAATAAATAAATAAATAAATAAATAAATAAATAAGTCAATCGGTCTTGGGCTACATCAATGGAAATCATAAAAGTGGCCATTCCTTTCTACTCTGCAGTGGTCAGACTCCATCTGTAATATTGTGTCCAATTTTGCTTGCTATTATACAGGAGAGATCCCAAGGAACTAAAAAGAGAGCAGGAAAGATGGTGATGTAATTGTACTAATCAAAGTTCTTGGAGTAATTAAAGCAACACTCTATGGGATCTCCCAGACATTCATGCATCTGACTAGTGCACTTCTTCTGCAAATAGACAATTTAAGCCCAACAGGGAGCATCCAGGTGAGGAAAACGAACAAACCCAAGACCATGTTCTATGGTTAGTTTAGAGTTCTTTGGCAACAGAAACGATGTACTGTAATACACTTATTTATTATTTTTTAATTTTTTATATATATTTTTAAGCATACATCAATATCATTTCGTGAGCAGTGTGGTGTCTGAGTGTCATTCATTTTGATACAATAGTAATATTGATACAATGAGAATTCCTACATTAATCAGACTTACATGATCTAATGCTGTTATACATAGCTATATCAGCACATGATCCTTCATTTTTAATATTCAATATTTGCTACATCCTTCTAATAGTAATAGCATTATTTTTGAGCATACCTAATAACATCCTTTTTCAAACTCTGATTTTAACCTCTAATATTCACTTTAAAGGTGTTAAGTAAAAGTAGGTATAACCATATTACATTATTAAATATTTAATGTGCCTGTTTATACCATTGTTTTAGCACCATACTATACAAGATGGTGGCTCATGTGGTAAGATGCTGGTCTTGCATACCACTAAGTTTGGCAACTTGGCAGTTCAATTCCTGAGAGTGATTAAAACCTGCTTCAGTAGGGGGTTGGACTCTATGACCTACAAGGTCCCTTCCAACTCTGTTAATATATTATATTATTATGCATGTATTATGCAGTCAAAAGGCAAATTCCTCTAACCGCATGGGAAATTGGAAGGAAATGAGAGTGGGTGAATGGCATAGTTCCCCAGCATGCAGATTCCTTCACTTTTGCATTTTATAGGGAACCTAGGAGCTCATGCTCTGTAATCCTTACACTAAGAAGATGGGGTGCGTGCTCCACAAAAAGCATGACATTTTTGGACAGTCAAAAACAAAATGGACATACTGTATTAAAGAGGTCCTATCTTTCAGATAAAGGCAACTCCTCTTTCCCACGCTTATTTCTCTTTTCCTTGTGGGACAAAAGTTAGATGACAGCTTTGGACACTTCATCACAGAGAGCTTCAAGATCAAATGTTAGGAATGGAATCTGAAAGTTTATAGGAAGCCTGTAGGATGGTCAGATAAAAGGAAAAACTCTGAGGAGAAGCACAGAAGATCCATGAGTGAATTCTGCCTCAAAGTCAGGCAGCAATTTTGAAATGTTTAGGGGAGGAGAAATGGTAAGAAGGAATAACAATACATATTTTGAGACAGCATGATTTTGTCAATAGCTTTAAAAAATACAGGATCACTGAGCTAATCCTGCCATCTCAGCAGTGCTTTAAATAGTGCTGGCACAAATAGACCTTCCTTTGGCAAGTAGGATCCATTGCATTATTTTCTTTTAAAGTAGCCGAGAAAGCTAGAAAGTAGTGCTTGCTTTTAATGATTTTCTCACAGACCTAATGTGATTTTAAAAGGTAAAATCTGAATCAAGCCATAAAAATACTTTAAAAAATGCTTTTCTTTCTTACTGAATTCATTCCCTTCAGACTTAAACCAAACCTTAAACCAAACATGACATTTCCTGGAATCGTATTTCTCCTTTGGTGGGTAGCCACATAACCTCAGGACAAAATTAAGTGCTTTAAAGTATTAACAACAGGTGTTACTGTGTGCACTCCAAGTCATACTTGGTTTTTAAGTCTGGATTGCTGCACAACCCAGTGTATGTTAATTAGTGAAAGCTACGGCATTTCTTATGTTGTATGTTATTTCAAGAAGATGAAAAGATGCCTATCAGAGGTACTTTTTTTTGGTAGGACATTCTGTAACCTGGTGGGTTTTCCCTGGTTACGCATTGCTCATTCTAATGCCATGCATCATAAACAACATATCATTCCTCACTGCTCAAAGTTACATAATTTTCTTGGAATTGAATATATGTGTCCATCAATTTTCATAGAAGGCTGTATGAAAAAAACTCAAAATGCTCAAAACATTTGTTGAAACAGAAACTTAAAATTTATTTTTATTGATTTATTTTATTCTATTTATACCCTGCATTCTCTTCCCCGATCAAGGGGAACTCTTGCCAGTGGAATACATATATAACATTATTTGACATCAAGGCAGTGATGAAGGCAGGCACCCACATTTGTTACCCTTTGCTTTAAACCAACATATATAGAAGGTGCTGATTATCACCTATATAAACCTTGCATGGCACAGACCTGGTTATTTGTGGGATTGCATATCTCTGAATACGTCCACCCATCATCACCGAAACTGAATCTATTTGTCTATGTGTCTTTGTTGTCTTGTGCTATTCTTTTTAAAAAAGCATTTATTTTCATTGTTGAATTTTGTATTGGACTGCTTTTTTAGATTTGAAGGCACAGCTAGTTCGATTTAAGTACATCACATGCAAATATAGGCCCCAAGCCTCAGATTCCATGTATAAGATACTTCAGAAATGGTTTCACAATTGAGGGCGTGTCAAAGACGGAGGATGAACTAAATAAGGTAGAGAGAGAACCAAGGTAAGATTTCCATGGTTGTTTCATTTTTAAAAAAGAAAAATGCCATTGATAAAATCTTATTGGGACTGTAGTCATAGGAACTGAAAAGTGAATCATTCTGCTCCTTCTTTATTTTCTGCTCCAACTCGGTATCTTCCTCTCCATCAAAACTGACACTTGATCCTGGTAGGAAATCAGATATCATGGAGCGTAATGTACTACTTACCAGCTTTCACTGCTACATCTTTCTTTTTCAATGCAATATATATTACTTGCCAAAGTAAGACCTACTCAAAGCCAGCACTATTTAAAGCACTGCTGAGATAGCAGGATTACCCCAGCGATCCTGTATTTATTAAGCCTTCAGGTAAAATCATGCACTCCCCCAACAGGTACTTTTTACTCTTCCTTGCTGCAGTAACCCCCTTCCCAAAGGTTTGGTAGCTGCTGCATGAGTGAAGCAAAATTCACTCAAGGATCTTCTGTGCTTCACTTCAGGGTTTTTTTCCCCTTTTATCCAAACATTCCTACCAGATTCTTATAAACTCTCAGATTCCATTCCTAACGTTTGTTCTTGAGGCTGTCTGCAATGAAGTGTCCAAAGCTGTCATCTCAATTTTATCCCATGAGGAAAAGGGAATCAAAGCATGGGAAGCAAGATTTGCCTTTCATTAGAAAGCAAGCAGCTCTTTTTTATGGTATGTCCATTTTGTTTTTGAGTCTCAAAAAATGCCATGCTTTTCTCCCTCATGGGGCAAGCATCCCGTTTTCTCAGCAAAACAATTAGAGTGCATAAGTTCCCAGTCTCCCTCTAAAATACACATGTAAGAGAATGACATGCTTGGGAACTATGACTTGCCCTTCACCCAGCCTTATATGCTGAGGTGGTATTCAGCCAGTTCCGACAGGTTCCAGAGAACCGGTAGCGATAATTTTGATTGATTCAGAGAACTGGCAAATACCACCTCTAATTGGCCGACATTGGCAAATACCACCTCTGATTGGCTGACAGCATAGTCACGCCCACCCAACCAGGCCCACAGAACTGGTAGTGAAAAAAAATTGAATACCACCACTGCTTATATGCTTTGGATTTCCTATACACTGGAGTAGGATTTGCCTTCTGGTTGTCACAATGCATGCATTCTATGATGCTAAAACAGTGTCAAAAACAGCCACAGTCAATTTATAACAGTACAACATTACTGTTGCCAAAGCACCTAAGCAGCCTTATAGCATGGAGCTGATTCTTTTTCCTCACCTGAATGCCCCCGACTGAGCTTCTGCTATTTGCAGAAGAAGCATACTAGTCAGAGCATAAGTGTGTGGGAGATCCCATTGAATAATGCTCTAATTATTCCAATAGCTCAGATTAGTACAATTAGAGATTTCCTCTCTGCTGTGCTTAATGATGAAATTCTCCCTGCTAAGGTAACAATAGTATCAGGCAAGTGGAATTTGTGAATGGATTCCTAAAAGTGTACCTATATCTATATTTCATGGAAGTTATTTAGAAGGAGAGGAGCCATTTCTCTTGCATTCTGCCCAAATTTTTATTCTATCTAGCCTCATCTGCAACCTCCCATGGATCTTCCTATAGATACAATTATTGGTGCAATGAATGCCAGGCTCTACAACATCAATCTTCCTGGTCATATGAAGCTGTATAGACATGTTTCATTCAGTATAATTACTGGAGATGAGCATGAATGAGTCAGGAAAATACAGACCTCCCAAATGTTATGTGTCTGTTCTGTATCTATTGATTTGAATTACTGTATGGTGTTGCACATATCTATGAGCTATTCCCCCTCTCTTCATGCCATTACAAAATTGCATTGGAATGAACTAAGCAAAGCTGCAATTCTAGACATCTGCATCATCTTAAGAAAATGTCATGGCATTAAAACCAACCAGGGGAGTTAAGTTTCAATGGATCAGCAAATGTAGTAATGTATAGTATATCATGCACTCAGGTCGAAACATATGCATGGCATGATAAAATTGATCTTCTTCTGCATGTAACTTTAAATCAGTTTGATGTTTGTACATTTTGGATTTATCTAACCTGCTGTAATTGAAGAACTTGAAAGTATTAGCTGAAATCATAGGCTATTTTTGGTACTTGGCAATGCTGGATGGTCTGCTAACTGAAAATAGAGTTGGTAATTGAGCAGTGGTTGTTTTTCAGCATCAAATACAGTATCCCCAGAAGGACTTTTTTTCCTATTTGTGAAAAACTCTGGTATAACACACCACTACACAAGTCTTACACCATATCTTCAACAGTCTTATCTTATGACCAAAGGTAAATGATATTGAGAGTTCCATTTCAAAATTACAGATTCCTTTTATCCAATGTACCATATATCGAGTATGCCCTATATGATTAAAAGATATCACACGTAAAGTACAGCAAGTCCTGGAGGTTTGATATACAGGTAGTACTTGTTTGATGATCACGATTGGGTTTGGCAACTTAGCTGTTAAGCCAAGCAGCTACTAAATGAAATCACAACTGTGCTTAGGCACTTCCATTTTCCTTTGCTTTATAGACATGTAAAAGTTATAAATGCAAAGGGTGGTCATAAAGTTACTTTTCCAACACTGTCATAACTGTGAATGGTTGCTAAATGAGGCAATCGCTTAATAAGGACTGCCTGCATTCACATGTCTATTCTGAGCTATTTACAGATTATTTCAGTAGGGCTGTGAAACTATTTTAAATTCTGAATTAATTTGAACCAATTTAGACATATCTGGATTGTCAAAATGATGAAATGATGGAATTACATGTGCCTCAGTCATTCAGATCAGTATGAACCAGGGGTGGGTTTCTACCTGTTTGCCCTGGTTCAGGCGAACCGTTTGTTAAGGTCAGCTGGTGTTAGTGAACCAGTTTGGTTGGCTTTTGTTAAAGGGGGGAAACATTTTTTTTTTTTTTGCCTTCCCGCCTGCCCAGAGGCTATACCTACCTTTATTCGCCCTGTTGGCAACAGTGCGCCTCAGCAGGTTTTCTGCTTCTGGGTAGTTGGGAGGGGGAAAATATAATTTTTTTCACAAAAGCTGACCAAACCGGTTGTTACACCGGCTGAAACCCACACCTGAACTAATCCTTTATAAATAAATGCACATCTGCTTTTCAGCAATCTAAATTGAGCTGGGACTTCCAAATTATTGTGTACATCCAATTTGATTGAATTGTTTTTTTCTGAATTGGATAAAATGTTCAAAATTAATTAGATACATTTTCTGAATCAATTTGAACTGTTGGAGTTATTTTGATGTATGCATCCCTATACTTGAGTACTGTTGTGCTTACAGTTAAGCTGTACTATTGTGTTGTAGTAGTTAGAATGTAGATTGGGATTCTCCCATATTACTCTTCCTGATACTTTCTTTTAACCCAATTTGGTCCACTGGCTTCCTAGTATGATGATAAAGTGAAAAATGACTTTGTCTATGCTAACCTGAACTCCATGTGCCTTAGAGGAAATGTGGAATATAAGCATGAAGAAATAAATCCATAAATGTAAATAAATTAATACAAGAACTAGGACCCAAGCTGTTACTCCTAACATCGACTGCCATTTCCAAGTGATCGTACATACAGTGCAAATATCTGTAGGCAGAAGCCTATGCATACAAGCATCCCCTCCTGTAAGAATTTCTGCTAAATGTCCAGAGGCCTGGGGAGGAATAGATCTCATGTACATCATCATTACACTGTTTCCTCCAAGTTTCATAGTCATGTTAATTGCCACATTCTTGAACAGACATTTTGTCTTTCTACAGATCTCTTTACTGTTGACTGTTCTTCATAATGATCTAAGGCATGACCCATGAACAAATATTCCAAATAACATCCTTCATCTTAAGCCACTATTTGTTTGACAATTTAGAGATGTGGATAAGCAATTAGAGTGAATGGGGAGGGAGGCAACTTACTGAAGCATGAGCCACATTCTGCTTAGAGAAAAATGTAGAGACAGATTTCTAATGGATTTCTGTCTCTTGTCTAGTTTGTCCTAAATGTTTCAACCATGACATGTTTCAACTGGAACAAATTATGGCCTGTCCTTTCAGAACAAAATGAGGCATTCATTAAGGAGATATTGTGGTCTGTGTGTTTGCATGTGTGAATGAGTCTGAATCTCTCTCTTTCCCTCTCCCTCTCCCTCTCCCCCACTCTCTCTGTCTTTCTCTCTTTCTCTGTCTTTCTTTCTGTCTCCCTTACTGTAGGATATGATGTAGAATGCAAAGGTAAATTCAGATGGCAAGAAAAATGTTCTACAACCACTGCAGCTGCTAGTTTTCCCCTGGATCCCATTTGTTCCTCTCATCAGAACATGATTCCAATTTTAAAATCCCACTGATTGGCATAAAAAGTAAATGCTGCAGAATTTAGATTAAGGCATTTCTGGAAAATTAACACAACATTTGAATATGAATATCTTTCATAGAAAAAACAGTCATTTTAAAACACTTGTTTGCCAAGGACTGACCCTTCTGTCTAGTCTTCTGTGCTTCAATACTTCAATGGACTTTCTAAGTTGGGTGACCTTGAAAATAATGCTACCACGTAGGTGCCTCATGTCCTAGGACCATTCCACAGCCAAAGAGCACTTTTCAACTATCCTTCAACAAGCCCCATTCCTGCTGCTGATTACTAATTCTTATTCTGGCCCATGAACCTGGGACAACTCTGGATGCTCTGCCCAAGACCAGTGAATACTTGTCCGCATTCTTCATTCTTATTTTCTCTTATAGGAGTCAATTCCTATAGGGCTAACACAAGGGGATTTCACTAAGGTGACCTGGTATATTTGAAAAAAAGGAAGGTGTATCTAAAGGGCAATGATTACAATGGAGGACAACTCAGTGAAAACCAATTGAAGTATTCTACCTTCTCAAAATCTTTGCATTTAATTTTTTTTATAGATAACAAAGATTGCATAGATGAGTCCTTATTGCTCTTTTCAAAAGCATAGGCATCCTCACCTGATTTAATCACATTTACAGATCTGAAGAAACATTCAAACGAATTTAGAAAACAATCTTCTTCAGAATGAGCTTTCTCCTGAAGATTTGGTGTTTACTTCTAGCATTTCAAAGGTTTGTTGCCTTAGCAACCGCTGCAGCACATGGGATGAGCTGTCCACTGCTTCCAATGGCATTACCCTATTGTCATCTATCCTTTTTCATGCTTTAATTGTTGCAAAAGGAAAGCTTGGGGCTATGTAGGTAAGACTAATGTCTCTGTGTGACAATTTATGCTTAAGTCCCAATGCTTATTTCTCTCACCTATCTGTCATTGTGAGTGACAGCTCATTGTCTCTTTTCTTCTTTCTTCTAGCATGCTGGTTACACTTACTATGTAATCTCCTGGTTGTTCTACATATTTTAAACATTATACTCTCAAATTTATGGATGAAGACACTCCTTTAGGGCTTCCTGATGCAAATCCACTATTATTGGTGATTACTTCCCACTGGACCTGGATGGCTATACTGGTAATATATACTGGTACTTAGAAACATGGATTATTGGCAAGCTTATGATTCTTAAACCTAAAATGAAACCTGACTTTGATCCCACAAACTTTAAAAATATATTTTAAATAACATCAAATTAACATACAGTATATAGTTGTGGCTTGTTCAGCCCTTCCTGACATAACATGAAATTACATCCTGATTTGTTCCTTAGGTTGAAATGATTGCAACTGAATGGGATATTGTATATATGTCAAATGTTTTCCCTTGTCTATCTCTCTTTCTCCACCTATAAAGAACAGGATATTTTTCTGAGGTTCTCAGTATGCAATTTTACAGGGAGAGACTTTTAATAAATGTATTCAAGTTGCTCCAGATGTCTTCAACCCCAGGCTGCGGCCAACTACTGGGCCCTGAGCTGTTTGGAACCGGGCCATGGAAGTGGCAGGCGAGAGTACATGCACATTCCTGCTTGCACAAGCAATGGATGAATGCATATGGACGTGCTCCACTTGCCTGCCGCTGACACAGAATCATTCCCTCCCCGGCCCCCTGCCATTGGTCCACAAAGCCAGAAAGATTGGAGAACTAACTCTGAGTTGAAAGTTTTACTTTTTAACCATTTCATTCTCTTTTTTTCCTTTCTCAACAAGCCTAAAAGCTTTTGTATATATGATCAAGAGTAATAATTTTTGCTGGCAACTTTCGATGGGTGGTAATTGTGGCATATGAGGAAATCTGTTTCCCCACCTCCTTTTAATAGGCATCCATTAACACTGAAGAAAATACCAATTACAGTATATAATAAAAATAATACCATAGAATAAAATGATAGTCGAAGGCAAACTATAACATTAAGAACTAAATAAAAATATAATCATATCTAAGACAAAATTAGCACATTTATTTATTTATTCCATTTTTATGCCGCCCAATTCCCGAAGGACTCTGAGTGGCTTACAACATGGATAGCAATAGCACTCAGATTTTATATACTGCTTATCAGAGCTTTA
>JANHGC010007656.1:4019-16756 GCA_027560395.1 Boaedon fuliginosus
GGAGTGTTGTAAAGCTCTGATAAGCAGTATATAACATCTGAGTGCTATTGCTATCCATGCTGTAAGCCACCCAGAGTTCTTCGGGAATTGGGCGGCATAAAAATGTAATAAATAAATAAATAAATGATGGTTGCAATATCCTGGGATCATGTGATCCCCTTTTGAGGCCTTCTGATCAGAAAAGTCAATGGGGAAGCCAGATTCACTTACCAACAGTTTGTTTAATTTAACAACTACAGTGATTCACATAACTACTCTGGCAAGAAAGGCCATAAGATGGGGGCAAACTCATTTAACAAATGCTTCACTTAGCAACAGCAATTTTGGGCTCAATTGTGGTCATATGTCAAGGACTACCTGTATTCTGAACTGCTTGTTTAGAACTTGACTGGATACAGTTAGAGTTGTATCCGTATTTATGAAAAAATACCCTGTCTGGATAAACAACACAGGAATAGATGATAAGATTTTCATTTATCCCTCTTTGCCATCTGCCCAAATATGCTGAAGGTATCCCAAACTTCTGGAGCATATTTTTGGTGCTTGGAGGAAGAAAGGTCCTCTGTGAAAATGCTCCCTTTCTGTTCTGCTGAGAAAAGTAGCTCCATTAGTAGAAGATCTTAATTGGATTCCACTTAGAACACTGTATGTAAGATGAATGAATACTAGATAATAATGATTATATATCCTACAGATGTCAACTCATTTTATAGGGCTGTAAATATATATACCATATGTTGCAATTGGTACTGACAGCTTATTTGGAAGCAGAGCAATATACATCCTGATACGTGCTTAGGATCACAGACTGAAAAGCAAACTACAATTTAACATCTGCAACAATGGCCAGACACCTTCTTTTTATGTCAAAAAAGAAACAGAGTGTTTACAGGGAGATAAAGGGGAAGTTCTGAGGAAGGGCGAGGAATGATGTCACCCACCATTGATTTGTTCCAAATGCTTCTCTTTGTGAGTTTTCAATTCCACCACAAGCAAGGAACTCCCAGATTCCCAGAGACTTTGACTTCTCAAGTTTTTAGCAGTAATTGTACCGAGCTGGGAAACTGTGAGATTTGAAGTCCACCCAACTGGAGGACAGCCCAGTCAGGGAACTCTGCATAGGATAAAATACTCCTGTGGAAATGGTGGCTTGCTGCAGGTACATAGATAGATGTTAAATGGCTCCCTTGTCCCCAAGTGTACCATTCCCCAAAGAACTTTAATTTTATAAAGGAGATGGGGCATCAAGGATCGATTTCCTCACCAAGAATAACACAGCCTCAGCTGAGCAGTTGCAAAGAGTATTCAGAGAAGGATGATTGTCAACCTTTCCTAGATTTCTACATTTTGAAAGAGCATGTTTTATTTATTTATTTAATTTGATTTATAGGTGGCCCAACTCCCAGAGGACTCCGGGCGGTGATTATTTACTGTAGTATTCAGTGGTGGGTTTTAACCGGTTCGGCCCACTTCACCCGAACCAGTTGTTAAAATAATTACCGGTTCAGCAAACTGGTTTTTAACTGGTTTGGCCAGACTGGTAGCTAATTAAATCAGCTGTTTTTCGGGCCTAAATTGATGCATGCACAGTGCGTGCATCATGCACACCACCTCAGGCCCAAAAAACAGCTGATTTAGCTACCAGTTCGGCTGAACCAGTTGCTAAATTTAGCAGAGCCAGTGGCTAAATCAGCTGTTTTTCGGGCCTGAGGTGATATGCACACAGCACACGCTGCACACGCATCAATTTAGTCCCAAAAAACAGCTGATTTAGCTACCAGTTCAGTTGAACTGGTAGCTAAATTTTCAGGCCTAAGGTGATGCACACTCATCACATTAGGCCTGAAAATCAGCTGATCAGCTGATTTTTGGACCCAAAGAGATGTGCATGCATCACGCATTTGTCCAATGCGCATGAAGCGCGTGCATGCACACACAAAATGCCCGCACCAAGTGAACTGGTTGTTAGACTAGTAGGAACCCACCCCTGGTAGTATTTTCTTATTTCAAGTGATTAGGGTAGCCCCTCTGTAAATGATTTAACTGACAGTGAAGGAAGTTGCTTTGAGCTAAGTAGGAGTTTTCTTCCTGATAATGGTTCTACAGCCCAACTTGGTTTAAATTCAAATACTTGTAGTTTAAAACATTTCGATACTAGAATGATGTGCTTTATTTTATCAGGTTTTAATAAGAAAAGGCCTTAATGTAGTTTCTTTTCAAAGGACTAGAGACCACTTATTCTGCTGGAGATGCTCAGCAGCATGGAATAAATCTGGCCATCATCTGTTTCCATTTAGAAAATCACCCATAACACAAAGACAAGGGATCAGCAGAAACTCATTTGTTTTGGTCTCTCTTCTCTGACCTCCCAGAGAAGGATTGAGTTAATTATCCTTAAATTCTAATAGGTTATCATTAACTCTATCTCTGAACATTCCACTTTCCCTCCATACTCTAATTGCTCAAGGATATAATAAAGCTTTCTCTAATATTTATAGAAATATAGATCTGTGTTGTAGTCTCTGCCAATTACTTTACTTTGTGTTTTGTCTCTTTGGGCTAATAAGAATAATAATTCCCCACTGCCTTTGTGATGGCCCTTTATATAGTTCTGGAAAGTTATAATGTCCCCCCTCTGTCTTCTTTCTTCTATATTGAGCATGTCCACTTCTCTTAATCTTTCCTCATGGGTCTTATTTTCAATATCTTTTATCACTTCTGATGATGTCCTTTTAATTGCCCCTAATTTGTCTATATCTGAAGATGAGCATGTTGCTCTAAACTAAATGCTGCATGCCAAATGAAGTCTAACCAGCACCAAATAGAGTGGAAAATGTGATAGGCACATTAACACAAGCCAAAGCAAATTCGTCATTTTTTTCCTTGTCAGTACAGCATTCTTGTTATTTTCTAGTTCCCAGCCAATCCATGCTTCATGCCTTTTTTTTTCTAAAAAAGTAGGCTGTTCTTCCACAACAATTTAAATCCACATGACTTCCAGCTTGGAATATTCATTTTCTAAAATATGAAAGACCATCTCTTCCTGGTTACATCCACCTGGGAGGCAGGGAATGTGGCAGACCCCCCTCTCCTAAGGAGATACATCTGGTGGGAACCAAAAGAAAGGCCTTCTCTGTGATGGCTCCCTCCCTCCCTATGGAACATAATTCCTACAGAGATTAGACTGGCCCTCACTTTACCTGTCTTTCATAAGACTCTGAAGACCTAGTTTTACCAATGGTGAGGAACCCAGAGTGAGATGGATCCCATCATGTGGCTTTTTTTATTTCTTGCTGTCACAAGGGAGGTGGCGGGGGAGGGGTATTATATTGTATATTGGGTTTTTATTTTTGGTAAACCATCTAAAGTCACCGAAAATAAATGGATGACCATGTACATTTTCTATTTTAAAAAATACACTCCATGATATTTTGGTATGAAATATATAAGAAAATCACAATTCTATTAGTTGTGCTTAAGATACTTGCTGAAATACCTTTACAGCAGTGTTTTTCAACCTTGGCCATTGAAAATATGTGGACTTCATCTCCCAGAAATTACCAGCCAGTATGGAAATTACACAATTAAAGAATTATATGTAATTGGGCAGAGATAGAAAACGTATTAATATATGCATGAGCTAAGCAGAGGCATGTAGGTTGTGAAGCTGAGGACCATAGTTATATTTTAAGAGACAAGACCAAAAGCAACACTTAAATAGTAGGCAAACCAAGATGAAAAGTGTTGGAAAGGAAAAGTCAAAAGCTCATTTTGATTTAATGTATAGATGATTTACTTTAATGCAATCATATGTATCTTCTCCTATTTCGTTAAAAATTACATTTCAGCTATAAATCCTTTAAAAACTCATAGGCAAATATTGGGCATTTCTCATCTAAAGAAAAGCTTGGGAATGGGTTAAATCGTTGCATGGAGCAGACTGCATCATGAAGTTCATTGGAATTCTTCAGAGCTGAAGAACCAACTGTCCAAATGTTTGTTGCAGATCCTGGAGTTGAACTGCATATTTGAGAAGGGTTATAGACATGTTTTTAAAAAATGTGGTATCAATAGGGCTACTTAAAAAAAAATCAGTATAGATAAATATTTCACATGTTTCATTCAAAGAAGGTGAAGAATCTTTAGGAGCACAAATATTAGGGATGCCTAGTCCTAGGTAAAGATTTGCTATTATCCATTGGCTAACGATTTGAAGAAATAAGGTCTTTATTAGAAACAGAAACAATATTTTGTTGCTAAAAGCTAGTCCTTTCCTTATATTCTCAAAAGAAGAATTGGTGGAAAATTTCAGCCAAGACCAAGAACCCAATTTTAATACTTTTAAAAAACATTTAATATTCTTGGGGAAAGTCTGGGCATGAGTCATGTCCTCTTACAATGAGTCAGCTGTCCTCTTACGATGATGGGTAAACATTTTTTTGATACTTTTTTCTTAATAACATCACAATATTGCCACTTTTTTTTCTAAAAAGGAATGAAAAAAGACCTTCCACATTGGAGCAGGTGAAGAAACCTTTAAATGGTCAACTCTTCTGAACTGGAATTCTTGGATACAAGTTCTGCCTGTGGGTATGTATTAATATTGTTTCTCTTGTAACTTCCTCAGTTGGTTGGTGCAGGATTCTGAAAATGTTGTTTAGTTTGTTTCCTGATAGGCATTTGGACAACATTTGCTTTCTGGTTAAACAGAAATAATTTTGGACTTTAAAAAATGTAGAGAATAGGAGAAAGTGGCCCTGTAAATAAGCCTAGCCTTATCTCAGCTAGCCTCTTTCCTCATTGCCTCACTGTAACCTCAGAAGATTGTTTAATTTAATGTTAGTATTAATAGTAATTTATTAATAGTAATATTAATAGTATTAATACTATAGAACTATAGCATTAATTTAATAATTTAGCATTGCTCTCACTGTAAGTTGAGAGGCATGTGTAAAGAGAATCATTTCCAAGAATGGTTGCTTTTTGTTCATAGATAAGTTCTCAGAACATATGAATGGAGGAGCTAATTTACAAACATTATCTTTCTTCCCCATCTTTCTTCTCTTCCATGCTGTCTGCATCCTGAGACTAGAAGAATCTGAAGAATTTTGGCACTTTACCAAATTTTGCCAGTTTACAGAACACGTTTATGTAGCTGTTCAACTGCTTACACAAAGAACTCATAAATTAAAATGGTTGGTGAATGTGCATGCATCCCATCCTCAAGTATCTATATGCCCCCAGTATTTTAAAAAGCTTTTAACAGATTATAAATTTTGGTAAATTGTTCATTTTAACCTATATTTTTAAATTTTGGTTACCTTTTTTAAAAAAAAATGCCTTGTACCTGAATGGAAAGATAAGATATAAATTGAATAAACAAATACATTTTAAAAGTTTGGTTTGAAATTGAAAGAACTCCAAGAATAATTATGACTGAAGTTGCTTGGACATGTGTTCATTGTATGTTCATTTACTTTGCATTTGGTGTTGCTACTGCTATGTATAAATGTGTGTCTGTGTATAATTTGAACATTTACTTATTTCATTAGTGACAAATGTTCACAGTCTCTCTCACAAGTATCCACACATATCTGTTAGATCCACAAAGTCTTCTCAAGACATTTTTCAAGTTTTCTGTGCCAAAAATAATCTGGAAAGGAATTTAATTTAGGAGTATCTTCAAAATATAGAAATTCAAAATACCCAGTTGGCATGGTCTTAACTCACTCTTGGAATAGCTCTTTGCTTTTCTAATGCAAAGCTTCTGATTGGGTGCTTCCTTTTGTCAAAGAGGAAACTCTATGAATGTTTCCTGTTTGAATGCTGACATCCAAAAAAGGCCCAGAAGTCAGATGTACCCTTCCTCCCTTTTGCATATTCATTAACACTATCTCCTTAAAATCACCTGGAAAAATTACCTGTGGCAATTTGAGCAACTTTTAGATATCAGTTCATACAGTTTGTTTCCTATCCATTAATTTCAGAGGTATTTTTCTGACTTTCTCTGGTTTAGACCAAACAGATCATTCTTTTAGATCACATACAGTAAGCCATTTACATTCTCTTAACCTGAAATTTGTGGCAAGTTGCTTAGAAATATTCAAATATTACTGATCTTTAATAAGACACTTCCTCTCTGGGAACACATAGAGTCAATATTTCATTACCATATACATCCTGATACTTTTATTTTCTTTGAGTAGTACACTTACTTTCTATTGGTGTAGTTCAACTAAACTAAAGGGGAGGAAAAAATGTAACTTTGAACAGATGGTTAGGACAGATGACTGACTGACTACAAACCATGACTAGGAAATGACTAAATGTTACTTGCATTATGCTGAGAATAATTTTCCTGTACATCATTTATCTGGATGCCATAGAGCTCTTTATCAAAAAACAAAGGTGAAACATGCTATTAATAAATTTCTTTTATATAATATATATGTCGTGCCTCCAGCAGCAACACGACGCGAGACTTACTGAACAACTGGCGATGCGGGACGGAGCTGCCTCACATATCTTCGGGACAGCAGCACCGCTGATTAAGGGCACTGGTGATGGTGATTAGCACTGGGTGATGATGTAGACACTATAGGGGAGGGGGTTGAAGATAAGTGTGGGGTGTGGTAGCTTACATGTTTAAAAGGCGCTCGGTCTCTGCTAGATTCAGCGCTGACTTTGAATTTGTTTTTGTATCAGTCCTTTTGGTTTGCCAAAGTAAACAAGTTACGTTACTGGCCAGCGCGTCTTGTCATCTTTGAAGAAACCAGGTTTGGGGCTGACAATATATATATAATATTCCCAGCTTTTACAGTCCAGAAAGGGAAATAGAATATAGTCAGAAAAAGAAATAAAATAAAGAGAAATCAAATATTATCATTTCTCAAGATCTTTTCTTGTTTGCCTAATTAATCTTTTAAATTTACAGATTTAGCAATATGGTGAAATAGCAACATGGTACTAGATTAAAAAATCATAAAGACATCACAGTTCAGGATATTCATGCATGTATGGAGAGTTTCTAGTCTTCCAGTCATGAAATAATGCATATGAAACAATGGCCTGTCTCAGAATAAGAAAGGTTCATATCTATCACTTACTAAATATCAAAACACTAAATTTAGCTCAAGTTAAAAGTGTCAGTTGTTAGTAATCACATAGACAAATCTTCTTCAAGATGATTTGTCCCCAACCTGGCCCTTCAGGTCTCCCAGGAATGAACCCATTGTGTTTGTAATTAGATCCATCCACCTTAGCTTCTTCTACTCTTTCCTTCTGTCTTCTCCAGTTCTGCATACCATATTTGATGGGAATTGAAATCAAATCTGTATTAGAATCATAGATCAGCATACTATAATGATAGGAAAACTCAACCATGAGTTCCTGACATGTGAACGAATACTTTCTATTGGACATAAACAGATAAAGGGTTAACTTCTGAGTTAGACCGTTTTTTTCTTGAATCAGCAAAGATGTTTGATACTGAAAAAGAATAAGCCACAAAATTCTTCCCCATATTTGATCCCTCTAGTTCAGTGATGGCTAACTTTTTCAGCACTGAGTGCCCAAAAATCACGCACGTACATCCCCCCAATGCAATACGTGTGCATCCCCATGCATGTGCCCCACCCACGCATGCATGTGCATCCCTGCTCATGCATGTGCACCCCCATTCATGCATGTGCATCCCCGTGCATGCATCCTGCCCCCACATGCATCCCACCGGGCATGCGTGGAAGAGACCTGAAGACCAACTGGCCGGCAGGAGGCGCATGCAGGATGGAGCTGAGCTGGGTTGATGGCTCACGTACCCACAGAGAGGGCTCTGTGTGCCACCTCTAGCACACGTGCCATAGGTTCACCATCACGGCTCTAGTTGAACAAATGCTGTTTAGGGAAGAATATTAAACCACATTGCAGTGCAGGCATGTCATCCTTTGAATATTCCCAGCTCAGTCAAGTGTAAGTCTGCAAAGCAAATTAGAGTTCTTCATTTGTATATGCATGTTGCAGTATTTGTAAAAAAAAAAACAGTTGACAACACCAATCCTTTGTTCAGTGGGCACTGAGAATACCCATTGTGTCACTTTCAAATGGTATAGTTGTGCATGAGGATGTTTAAGTGAGACCCACTGTTCACTTTAATGGATTTGGTCTTCCGAATTAACTAGAAATCTGACTCAGATGTGTGGCTATACACTATCAAATATAATGTATATACATTTGTAAGATGGTATTTGGTTTTTATCCTGTTGGGAAATGAGACTTATAGTAAGAATGCTTTGGGCATTTCTGCAAATTCCACAGATGTTATGCCTAAAAAAAGAATTAGTCTCAGTTTGCCCTTCATGTAAAATTTGGATAAAACTTCTTTGTATTTAAAAATCCCTAGGAAGGAAAATCAAAAGTTTACAAACTCTCTGAGTTCTTTGGTTTTTCCCTTTGCTAGATGAATTTAGCACAATTTACCTGCACAAAGTTTGAGAATTTGTGGAGTGTTTTAGTATATTACTCTAAAAAAATTGTGACGTAAGCTAATTTTAATAATAATATTAACTGATCTCTCTCTCCCCCCTCATTCCTCTCTCCAGAAATATGCAACTGTGCACTAAATTCTTGCTTATTTTCTTTTTAAATTATTCTTTATGTATGGAAAAGCATCACACTTCATGATTACTGCTCTCCACAATTAATTAGAATCGACATGTATTTGTTGACTTTACAGCGTGATATCAAGTGGGAAGATGAGAAGCACTAGTTTGTCCCTTTTCTGCCACAGCTTTGATCCTTGACCGGGGAAATGAGGCGGGGTATAAATCTAAATAAATAAATAAATAAAATCTTCTTATAAAAAGAGCCAAGTATTACTTTTGCTTTATCTTTTGAAATGAGTGTTTCCTTATCATTAAATTCAATTGACTTCGCAACCAGGTACAATATTCTGGAGAACCTTTCTAAGTACAACAATTGTATTAAAAAAAGAAGAAGAAAAAGACATTTATAAGAGCTAGTTAGAGTTCCATGGAGTTTGAAGTTTAGAGACCCAGCAGGGAGCTTGGAAGGGACTCTGACAAAGACCAAAGTTAAACAAAGTTAAAAGGTTATCTAGTTAGGGTGTCCTGCATCCCAGTCCAAACCAAACATTCACGTATCCCCCAAAGTTTTGCACAAAGTCCATCAGAGCTGGTGCTGAAAATATTTCAGAAATCATAATACTTGGACCTCTTTGCTAAGTGTATTTATTTGAATTAAATAAGAGTATCATTTTATTGCATGAATTAAAATGATGGATTTTGATCTGGCATACAAATGAAATTGTTCAACTAGGAAAAGTACATTTTTTTAATTAAGTGACTGGGTGACAATTAAAATGTGTACACACAGACAGAAAGACAGACAGACAGATATATAATGTGACCAAATTTTTTATGGAAGGCAACTTTCTGGCATTTTTGGGAAATTGAAAAAGACAAGATTAGAAATTTATCACTTTCATGCTTTATAAACAACCTGGCACCAAGTCATGCTTGTGAAATCCAGTCACTTCCTCATATCTCAGCACTTGGGAAAAGCCAGGAGTTCAGTGCTTTTTGAAAGGGTAGGAGGCACGCTGAACTTCAGGATGAAGAATGTTCCAGAGGTAGGGGCTGCACAGAAAAGGTATGCTTCCTAGTTTCTTTAAAAAATTAATTTATAGGCCACCTAACTCCCATAAGACTCCAGACGGCTTACAACATAATAATTAAAACAATCTAAAAATGTAAATAATTTAAAAAATTTAAAATCCATAAAAAAATCAACAAGCATACTAATACATCCATTCAGGGAGTAATCAATGGTCCCAAGCCTGCTGGCACAGCTAGGTCTTAGTGGCCCAATGGAAGGCTAATAGGTTAGGGACAGTTTAGATCTCCAGGAGAAGCTGATTCCAGAGGGTCGGTGCAGCCACAGAGAAGGCCTTCCCTCACAGGCCCACCAGATGGCATTTGTTGTGGCTCTGCAGCTGGCTGTTGTGCTACCGGAGGATTCCAACTCCGAGGGAGAATTGGAAGCAGAGGGAAGGGAGGCGCTGGTGGTTGACACTGTGCCCTCTACTGGTTACAGTATGTGGAGCCGACAGTGTCTGACAGTGGTGAGGAGGAGGCTCTAAGTGATGCCAGGACCAGGCGATGCCTTAGAAGACAGCATAAGAGTACCAGAGGCCAAGATGCAACTGATTAGTAATTGACCACACCCTGGAGAAGTTAAAAGGGGTGTGATTTGGACTCTGCACTCTGCAGAGAATAAACTGAAAACCTTGATAGAAAGAGCTCCGTGTGATTCAGTCTTACTTCTGGAAATTACTGTTCGGCATTTATTTTCTCTGCATTGGTGAGTGCCTTATCAGTTGGCATTTTGCCTGGATGCATTGGGACACGTGCCAGTAGATATTGGCATTAGAATTACTGCTTAGTCTTTTGCAAAGATGGACTATTTCAGTGTGCTGTGTTAAATAAACACTGTTGTTTTAAGAACTGGCTTAATCTGTGGTTTTTAGGCATGGGCATTGTTTCACTGACAGGAACCATAAGATGCCAATCCTGTGGGATCTAACCAGGCTCTGGGAGGCATAAGGTGGGAGGAGGCGGTCTCAAAGGTACCCCAGTCCTAAGCCATGTAGGGCTTTAAAGGTCATTACCACCATCTTGAATTGCACCCAGAAAGTTTTTGGGAGCCAGTGCAGCTCACAGAGGAGTGGTGTTGTATGGGTGCACCGAGGTACACCCATAATAACGTGCGTGGCTGCATTCTGGACCAGATGAAGCTTCCAAATGTTTTTCAAGTGTAGCCCCAAGTAGAGCACATTGCAGTGCTCCAACCTTGAAGGGATGAGGGCATGAGTGATTGTGAGGAAAGCCTCATGGTCCAGGAAGGGGCGCAACTGATGCACCAGGTGAACCTGTGCAAAGGTTCCCCGGGCCACAGCTGGCAAATGATGTTCCAATTGCAGTTGTGGATCCAGGAGAATTCCCAGGTTGCGCACCCATTCTGAGGGGGTCAGTCTCTCCCCACCCAGCATTAAAGATGGAAATTCAACTGGACCAAGTAGAGGCAATAGCCAAAGCCACTCAGTCTTATCAGGGTTGAGTCTGAGCTTGTTTGTTCCCATCCAGATCCTCACAGTCTCCAGGCCCTGGGACCTCACCTCAATGGCATCACTGGTCTGGACCAGGGTAGAAATATATAGTTGGGTATCATCAGCATACTAATGATATCCCACCATGTGCCATTGGATGATCTCACCCAGTGGTTTCATGTAGATGTTAAACAAGAGGCATGAGAGAACCGAGCCCTGAGGGACCCCACATAATAGAGGTCTCAGGCCTGATCTCTGTTCTCCTACTAACACTAAGAGCAGCCTGAGAGGTAGAGGTGAACCACCATAACATGGTTCCCCCCACTCCTAGTCCCCTGAGCTGCTCCAGAAGGATACCATGGTCAATAGTATTGAAAGCCACTGAGAGGTTAAGAAGCACCAGGACAGAGGAATAGCCCTTGTCCTGGGCCCGCCAGAGGCCATCCACCAGCACTTATAAAGTGGCAATGTTTAAGGGAAGGATTTCTTCTCTTTTGTCAGTTATCCTAGGAAAAAAATATTTTGAGACTCACAGAATAGAAATTTACTGACTGACTGACTATGTGGCATCAAGTCATTTTTTACTCCTAGCACCAACACAGATTTTCTCTATGATAATCTATCCTTGACCTGGTCTTTCAAGTATTCCATTGATTACTGTTGTAACTGAGTCCATCCATCTTGCTTTTAGTCATTGTCTTCCTCTCTTTCCTTCCATTTTTAACAGCATGGGGGGGGGGGCTTTTCCAGAGAGCTGGGTCTTCATATAATATATCCAAAGTAGGGTGATTTGAACCTGGTCATATGTACCTCAAGTGAGAACTCAGAATTATTATTTTTTCAGTGATCCAGGGGTTTCTTTTTTTGGTTATCCATGGTATTTTGGGGAGTTTTCTCCAATGGGAAAGTTCAAAGATATCAACATTCTTCTTATTTGGTTTCTTTAAAGTTCAACATTTGTTTCCATCAAGTATCAAAGGAAATACCATGGCTTCAGCAATTCTGATCTTTAGATATAAATGCATTACGGCATTTGAATATCTTTTCAAAATCCTTTATGGCTACTTTACCTAGTACTACTCTGCAATGTATTTCTGGACTTGCTGGCCCTTGACAGTTGACAGTTGATCCTGAAAGGCAGAAGCTATCCACTATTTCAATATCTTTATTGTAAATTCTAAGGCTGGTTGTTCTACCTGTTGTTATTGGTTTGGTCTTCTTTATATTTAATTTTAGACACATTTTCTCATGGTGCTCTTTGACTTTTAGTAATAAGGCTGGCGGATCCTTTGCATTTTTCACTAGTGGGGTAGTGTCATTAGCATAGCCCATATTATATATCTTTCTTCCTCCAGTTTTAAAACTACACTCATCTCTTCTTCCAATACAACTTCCTTTAATATATATTTCACATGTAGATTGAATAAATAAGGAAAGCAGCCTTGTTTCACTCCCTTGCAAACCTGGAGCCAGTCCACAGATAACATGATCTGTGCAATCAAAAGCTTTCCTATAATTGATGAAACACATACTGAGATAGACAGACAGATAGATAGATAGATAGATAGATAGATAGATAGATAGATAGATAGATAGATAGATAGATAGATAGATA
>JANHGC010007658.1:32284-44924 GCA_027560395.1 Boaedon fuliginosus
AGAGATAGAGATAGAGATAGAGATAGAGAGATAGAGAGATGTAGAGAAAGACAGAGACAGAGACAGAGAGACAGAGAGAGACAGAGAGACAGAGACACACACACACAGAGAGAGAGAGACAGAGAGAGAGAGACAGAGAGAGAGAGACAGAGAGAGAGACAGAGTGACAGAGAGACCGAGAGAGACACACAGAGAGAGTGAACTGATCAGGAACCAGGTAAAGATACAATACATCCCTTTTAGTTGAAATATGTGATTGGTCTACACCCTCTCATTGAAAAGCAAATTAACAGCATATTGCAAAGGAGGTGAAATTAAAGATTGGTTAACATCTGGCAAAACTTACCTGATAATGAAAGATCTAACAATAGGGAACTACAGAGGCAAAAGGCAACTGCAACCAATTATCTGCTTACCAACAACTTCCAAGTAGCTAATTGATGAGGTAATGGATGCAGTCCAACAGCATCTAGTTGAAAACAAGCCCCTTCCATCTGAGCAAAAAGAAAACCATCCAAATAGGAGAAGAACAAAAGATCACCTCCTAACTGAGAAGATGATTTTGGAAAATTAAGAAAAGGAAGATCAACTTGAATGTAGTTTGGACTGATTAAGGAAAGCATTTAACTTCCAGCCACCTGATCGGATAATCAATTGCCTAGAAAGAATAGGAATAGTAGAAACAACAGAAGCTTTGTGCAAAGATCAAAGGCACAATGGAAGACACAGTTGCTAGTCAATGATAGACTGAGAGAGGTTAATATCAAGGAGGCACACTCTCCCCAGAATTGTTTGTTATTGCATTGATTCCACTGTCAACAATACTGAATAACTCAGGCCATGGCCATCAAAGAGCAAAAAATATCTGCCAGGCTATACAATCTGTATGGAAAAACACTCTGTGAAATAAAATTGCTGTTCAACATTCTCTGTCCCTACACCCAAGATATTGCAACAGAGTTTGGACTGGACAAATGTGCTTTACTATCAATGGGAAAATTAGTGAAAACTAAAAAAATCAAGATGCTGATGAACATAATACTAGGGTCTGGATGGTCACTTCAAGTGCCTGGGCATTCTTCATGCTGACATTATCAAGCACACTAAAATCAAAAGAATGTTGGAAGTGAGTACATCATGAGAATGAAGAAGATCTTAAAATCCAAATTCACTGGCAGAAATGTCATAAAAGTGATTCACACCTGGGCAATTCCAGTCATTAAACACACATGGAATTATGGACTACACTCAAACAGAACAAAGCCCTGGGTAGCAAAACCAGAAAAATAATGACAATCATGCCCTTCATCCATGCATCAATGTTGACAGATTCTACTTAGCAAGGAAAATAGGTGCATGAGGAATGTTGCAAGTATACCAGACAACTGAAGAAGAAGAAAGGGAATTGGAAGAATAGCTGAAGGACAGTGAAGATAATGCACTGAAACTAGCATACCATGAAGTCTCAGTGGTGCAGTGGTTAAATGCAGCACTGCAACCTATCTCTGCTGACTTGTTCAGAAGGTTGTCAGATCGAATCTCACCAGGCTCAATTTTGACCCAGACTTCCATCCTTCTAAAGGTCAGTAAAATGAGGACCCAGATTGTTTGGTGGCAATATGCTAACTCTGTAACTGCTTGGGGAGTGTTGTAAAACTCTGATAAGCAGTATATAAAATCTGAGTGCTATTGCTATCTATGTTGTAAGCCGTCCAGCGTCCTTTGAAGATGGGTGGCATAAAATGTAATTAATAATAATAAATAAATAATAAGTCAGTAGTGGGATTCAACTTTTTTTTTGCTTCTATGAGAGCATGTAACCAACAAGAAAGACCAAATGAACAGAAAAGTGACATGGCAAGGCAATATATTACATAGCCAATACATAAAATATAATACCCCAGACTTAACAATTATCGATAAGAAAGACAAAAAAGACATGGCTGTACCTGAAGACTTCAGAATAGAAGAAAAAGAACTATAGAGAATCACCAAATCCAGCAAATAGAATT
The DNA here is from genome assembly GCA_027560395.1 of Boaedon fuliginosus. Classification (NCBI taxonomy): domain Eukaryota; kingdom Metazoa; phylum Chordata; class Lepidosauria; order Squamata; family Lamprophiidae; genus Boaedon; species Boaedon fuliginosus. The sequence continues at coordinate 34,297 of JANHGC010007658.1, forward strand.
ACTATGGGAAAAGAAAGCAAACATACAGTAGTACCAACAGTAATAGATGTCTTGGCTGCAATCCTAAAAAAATCTGGTGTACCACTTGAATACTATCAATACTGACAAAATAACCATCAGTCAATTGCAAAACACAGCTTTACTCGGATCAGCTTACATCCTGCAAAGATATCTTTAACACCATCAAATAAGAACATTTGCTATTTGAGATATTTGGGAAGAACTCATAGTTGGATAAAAATGCCAATCTAAATATCTGGTTGACTCTGCAAGGAACCATAATAATACCTGTATGACCTTTCTTCTTCTTCTAGCAATTAATATGTCTTTTTGTTACATTAAAAATGTGCTGTCATTTTGCCAAGCATTTAGTTTTATCTGAACAGATCATTTTATCAGTGCTCTCTTGTACTGTCTTTCAGTTTCTTTGGTGCTTCATTGTAAAATATTGATTATGAAATGTTTATTTCAAAACTAAAATTTGCATTTTATTCTAATAGTATAATTATATACTTGAAGATTATTAAATTATAATTATATTAATATGTAAACAATACCCAAGATTCCATTAAGATGTTACAAATTCACAATTCACACTGCAAATACAAATTTTGCAGTTTTTACAGGATTTGTCATTTTTGGCATTTCAACAATCCACATTTCAACTGCCTTCTAGAACAGCTTTTAAGCTTCAGAATGATGATTACTTTACCTTTTCCTCATAATCATCCACAAAACAACAATTTATTGAATGTGAGTTGCTCTAAAATCTCCTCTTACATTTTATTCTTCACCCTTTGAAGGAAAATAAAAACTTTCCACAGGCGGTCAGAGGCAGATTTGTTTACTCACTAAAAAAATTAAAATAAATTCTAATCATTACTTTTATTAAATATAGCACTGTTCTTCACTTCTAGTTCAGTTTACTGTTTATTTAGCAATTAGCCTTTAATATACAGTGATTGGCTGAAGCACAATTATACTGAACTCATTTATCCTATTTCAAAGGTTTATGAAACAAATCAAGCGTAATTCATTACCTGAAGTCCCGCCCCCACACTTTTTTTTGTTGTTGTTTCTTTTCTCCTGATGATATATGGGAGAAAGAGAGCCTCATTTTTGTTTTCTGGTTTTGTACTTTCATCATTCCTACTATGGTTATCCCTCTAAGAGAATCATTTCTCAACTTTGGTAACTTTAAGAAGTGTCAACTTAAGCTCCCTGCCTTCCTCAGCCAACAATGCTGGTTGGGGAATTTTGGGAGGTTAAGTCCACAACTCTTAAAATTGTCAAGATTGAGAAACACTGCTCTAAGAGTTAAAACTGAGGCTGCCCATTTTTTTCCAAAAGAGCCAGCAATACCCAAGACGGAGCAAAAAAAAAAAAAAAAAAAAGCCAGGCCTGCCTTTTATAAAATATACTCAAGATAGAAACTCTAACTCATTTTAATTCAATTAATACACTACCTAGATAATGATCCTGTTTGTTGTCTTACTGTAAATCTAGAATACAGTCTTAGATAACACCAATAAAGTGGTGTTTAGCAGACTTGACATGTCAGTTTCACTCTGTTTCACTAAAGCCCAATGACTTGCATTATAAATTGACAACATTCTTCCAACATAGTACTTTGAAGTCAGATTGACTTGTTGACTATATGGACATGCTTAATACAGATGATGGTCAATATGTCTTCTGGCTTTCCCCCCTTATTTTCTCTGACTAATAAACAATTCTGGAATTTTCTGATAGGTATTAACCATCATATTTAGCTTTTTCAGCCAATGTTGACTAGATGCATACACCTACTGTGTCATTTTCCCCTTCATATGTATTCAATAAATGTTAGTATGTTTTTATACCGTTTTGTCCATTCTCAGGTTTCTGGACAATGAACTAAAGCAAAAACAATATAAAAGAGGCATTCTAATTGCATGTTATATGTGTTCAACAAATGCAATAAAATGGATTACAGTAAAATGATGTAATATTTCAGTGAAATGATGTAGGCATAGAAAGCCAATGTAAAAAGAAAGATTTTAAGCATCTCAGTAGGTGTTTATTATTTTGAAGACAATCATAGAGATGGAGTATGTTAAACTTTTTTGTGTGTGGAGTCCTTGGTGCTGAGTTTTCATGCTTCCGGATATTTCATTATCCAATTAGGTAACTTCATCACTATGAATGCATGAGGGTTTTGCTCCATTTCTATATACAGTATTTTTCCCTGCTAGTTTTGGTAGGGGTATGCTATTCTCCTTGGTAGTTCCTTGATTAGGGTATTGTTTTCTGCTTGATTGTTTGTCTAGAGTTAATCTTCTTATCTGAGTATTTTTTTCTGATGAGACCAGTCTATCAGGGCAACCTGGTCTACCCAGTTATGGGATGGAGCATACTGCTTCTGCTTTTATCTTTCAGCCCCAATATGGGAACTTTCAGAGGCAGTCACTTTCACAGCAAACTATTTTTGTGTTAAATTTATGTTTTACCAACAAAGATGCAATTCTTTGGCTGCATTTCAAGGTATTAGTGAAGGTATTCCTTCCATGGCTTAGGACTGGGCTACCTTTGAGACTGCCTTCTTCTTCCTTATCCCTTCCAGAGCCCCGTAAGATCACACAGGGTTGGCCTCCTCTGGGTCCCATTGACTAAACAGTGTCAGCTGGCGGGTCTGCGAAGGATGGCCTTCTCTGTGGCCACACCGGCCCTGTGGAACCAGCTCCCTGTGGAGATCCAGACCATCCCTAACCTGTTAGCCTTTCGCCATGCTGTTAAGACCTGGCTCTGCAAGCAGACCTGGAACTAATTGACTCCCCCCATATGAAAGTATAGTATAATTGTTATTGTATGTTTGTATTCTTTTAACTTTAATATTTTAATATAGTTTCATTGTTTTAATAATTTTATTGTAACAATGTAATTTTTACTGTTTTAATTATTATTAGCTGCCTTGCATTCCCTCAGTTGGGGGAAGAAAGGCTGCGTACAAATGTAAATAAATAATTAAATAAATAAATTAAATAAATAAATAAATCATTTTGAAAATCTATTTTTACAAAAAAATGAGTTGAGAGAAAATATACAAGGACCTTCAGGACTTACAGTATAAGGGAGGTCACACAGAAAACCTTCAAATTGTCCAAAAAATATTGAGTCCAGATTTTAAAAAAGAATCTTCTTTGATTATGCAGAAAATTTTATTTAGGAAAATTGGACTATTTTCTTAAAATAAAGATTTTGGGGACTGAGGCTTTTGTTATTCTAGGGAATTTTGATTGGTATTCTTTTTTTCAATAAATTTAAGTCTAAGAAAAAAATAAAGTAACAGTTGTGTTCTTGACAATTCATAACCTTATGTTTCTTGTAAAAGTTTCTTGTGGCTTTTAAAAAATATGTTTTCTTTTTTTTGTTTTTCCAGTTGTGATTCAGCTATTTCACATCAAGAACAATCCTATTCAAAATTCTACAATATAATTACTTATGGAATATTATTTGTGGAAAATTGATCTTCAGCTGAAATTTATTTTCACTAAATCATTTTGTAACATACATACATAGAGATTTTCTGTATATAATAAGTATAAATATTATATACAATATAATATACAACAAAAGTAAATGTGCCACTTGCTTGGCTCCTGATGACTATATGGATATATTCATGCAATTTTCCTTACTATATTAAGGAAGAAATTTATCATAACCTCCTCCTGTTATTTTTATTTATTTATTTAATTCAATTTATACCCCGCCTCTCTTCCCTGATCAAGGGGAACTCGGAATGAGAATGAGGACCCAGATTGTTTTTTTTGGGGGGGGGCAATAAGCTGACTCCGTAACCACTTGGGGAGGGTTGCAAAGCTCTGATAAGCAGGATATTAAAAAAAAATCTGAGTGCTATTGCTATCAGAGTCCTTCGGGAGTTGGGCGGCATAAAAATGTAATGAATAAATAAACAAATAAACCTTTACTACTACTGCCAAATTTATACCACAAGGCCTGAGTATTTCTTTAAACAAATAATAGTTAGCATTAACTGTCATTAATGGTGATGAAATTTATTCCAAACACCATCAGGAAAAGCGAAGAGCTGGAGAGATCCCATTCTGCCCAGGCCCCAACAAGTTTTGTAATATACGCGTGGCCATTTATTTATTTATTTATTATTAATAAATAATGCCAAGGGACGGTGATCTATTCTTCCCAAAACATTATCGAGATTGGCAAAATTACGGGCCGCTATGGGTGGCCATTGTGATTAGTGCGCACATACAACCTTTCCATGCTCACTTTGCATAGAGAGAGAGTAAAATTATGTATCGTGATCGACGTGGTTTTTTTGCCCTGGGAATCCAGACTAAACGTTCAGCATTAATTTGAAAGCAGCGGCTTCAAATCTCTCACGTTCCTACAATAGCCACAGGGACATTGAGCCTGCGAGGGAAAAAAATTAACTTTTAGCAGCTTTTCCTAAGGAGCAGAGGAGTGAAATTGACTGGTGTTTTGTCAATTTCTCCCTTCTGTTTGGCAGGGAAGGGACAGCTTGTAAAGCACAAAGGTCCCTGGGCCCTTAGCATCCTCTGTGGGTGTGTGTGTGAAGTGCCAAGTGGACTTGAGGAGATGAGGGCTGCCACAGCATCTGAAGAGCTTGATGTGAGTCTATCCTTGTCAGCGTATCAAACTGGCAGTTGGCTTCTAAACGGCTCCTCCGGGGTGGGCGCACCAAAGCAATCGCGGCGTGGACGTCTCCGCGGAGCCGTCTTGAGCCGCACGTCGCTTCGTTGCACGGTGAGAACAAACGAACAGTAAACACACACAATCCTATCTTCAGAGACAGTGACCTGCTCAAAGGCACCCAAGGAGCAGAGTTGAGCGGCAGACGGATGGCTCTTCTTCCCCATTTCCCCAGCCTGTCACTGAAATATATTCCGGCTTGGGAATCTTCAAATTCCATCTCAGAGCGAGACTTGTAAGCCACATCTGAAACGCCGCTTCTTGTCTGAAAGGCGGAGGCCATCACTTCTGAAACAATGACTGTCTCTTCGATCATTCCCCTAAAGAGTTCTGCTGTAAATCCTGGGCGCTGGAGGAGGTACCTCGGAGGTCATGTAAACAGTCCATCACAGGCCTGATTATTGTCGTGGCAACCATGCCAGGTGTTAAGCCCACTTTTATGGAAGCCTCATATTATGAGCCTTAACCCTCCGATGACCTGGCTGACAAAATGGCTGACATTTATGGCACACCCCGTGAGTCAAATACTTAGATCCCTAATGTCCAGCTCTCATTTTTATTCTGCCACTGAACTCTCTTATGCATAAGATAGATAAAAACTCGGAGGTCATCCCACACCCATCCCTTCGACGGAGCCCTCCCCTTCCCACACAAAGGCATTTGGGCTACTGTAGCACACGTTATACACCCCTAGGAAGCTGGTTCCCCCCTACCTGAGATTGCTGGGGGATGTTTAGAAAGTTGCCGTCCCGGGGTCCGATGCCGACAAACCGGTTGGCAGAGGAGGAGGAGCCTGGCGCTGGGAATGCTAGAGGGGAAAGAGATGTCAGGCCGTTAGGGCCACTAGGTGCGAGGATGATGGCATTGATGGAACAGGGCGGGCATGCAGGCCCGTCAGACCCCCAGATAGCAGCCAAACCCAAAGGGGGGACAATGGGCACCCCCTTTTCCTCCCCAGAATCCCCTTTTTGTCGGTGAACACCAAAGAACGGGGCAGCCAGCTCTTCGCTGTCAGGTGGGGCTCCCTTTGAATGGTGGTCAATACTTCTGGTTTTTGATACAGGAATTTAAGGATATTGATAGGAAAAGCCAGCTTTACTACAGGGGTAATCTCAACAGCTTCATGGAGACTTCCATAAAATCATACACCGCATCCTCTGGGCCTTTATTGGGGCAGAACTGGGTTTATTTTATTATCCCGGTTTTACGGAGGGGGATGAATGCTGGTTTATGGACCTCCTTTCTCTTGGGCGTATTATTCCTTTCTGGGTATGGGTGCAAAGCCTTCATTTTGTGGCCTAGTCTCCTCTGCATCCCTGGAGGGGTGACGGGGGGCTTCTGTGCTGTAACTGCTATTCGTAGGCTCAGGCAGACCTCCTACCCACTGGGAGGAAAGGGGGCATTCCAGAACATGACCATGTATGGGCCTGCCAGGAGAAGGGAGTCTCTACATCTGCACGCCTCTCCTGGGCACAGCGCTGCGTGCCAGAAATAACTACGCTCAGCTCCTTGGCATTTAGTTGGTGGCGGGAAGAGGGCAGAGCTCTTAATGAAGCTACACAAGGGGCAGGGAATGGATCTGGGAGATCCCCTCGGCCCCCAAGCTCATCTCCGATTTGGAAGCCTGTCTGGGGTGAAGAAATATTGTAAATGTTACCTAGAGGTACTACAAACCTCAGGGTAACATACACGCAGGCACACTAGCAAGGAGTGTGCGAAAACAGCCAGGTAGGGCGTGTCACCTTTGCCCTAAGCCTTGGATCACAATATTGCCCGATCCCTTGAAAGGGATTTCCCAACCGCCCAACCGGATAGGACATTGACCGGAAGGCAGAAGCTCTTGTTTTGGTGCGTCTTAAGACCTGGCTTACGGAGATGGCTTCAGGGTTTGGCCATAAAGGGTTTTTGCTAACCTGTGAGTCCAGTTAGATCACACACTCTCTGGTTCTCAAGGGGACCCTGGAAGCTCCTGGACTAGATTTGTGTTTGTTGATCTCCAGCTACCAAAAGGGATGAAGACATGAGCTACTCAACAAGTAGGCCCACATGAGGGATCTATTACTGGGCTGTTTCCGGAGTGTTACTGGGTTATACTACTGGACAAGGGTTGGATTTTACTGGTCTCTTGTTTTAAAAAAAATTGAACAATGCAAGAGAGATACTTTAGACCAGTGGTTCTCGAAGTGGGTGGTACTGCCCCCTAGTGGGCATTGGAGCAGTCCAAGGGGGCGTTGGAAGCTCCACATGAAATTAGGGGTGCCAGGAGCCAATCGGTGGGTGGCAGAGGATTCAGCCAGCTCATTAAAACGTATTCTTCTACTAGTTTAGTTCGTATTCTTGTCCTCTATGTCCTCACCATTACTCGGGGCTGGCACAACCCCCAGCAGTGCCCTAGGCAAGGGGCGGGGCATCCTGGGGGCGGGGCTTGGGCAGCTCACCCCCCCCTTGCCCTGGGGGTGGGGCTTGGGCGTTAAGCATTCAATTTTTTTCTAAAAGGGGGCGGTGAACCAACACAGTTTGAGAAACGCTGCTTTAGACCTTTCCCTACATATAACGAGTGGGGTTCCCTCCCCCCCAAGAAGGGACAGCATTCAAATATTGAATAAATTTGAGACAAACAATTATTCTCATTTATCTTCATCCCTAAAACCAACATTCCTTGCTGGCAGTCAGAGTAGCCATTCGTACTTTATACCGGTTCCCTGCTGTTCATGCGTATCAGTTCTTAGTGAGAGCTGGGGTGGAGTTTCAACGTTAGAAGCCGCTGCGCGCACCCCCTTTTCCTTCTGGGACCTTGGTGAGCACCTCGCGAGAGGAGGAAGAGGGCGACCGGCACGTGACATCGCTCCTTTGTAGCCCCTGCACCCTTTCTCCTCACCGCCAACCCTCCGCCCCCGTAAATTATCATCCGTTCCATGGAGAGGATGAGCAATGAGTAATGCCATGAGCACAGAGGTGGAAAAGGAAAAGAAAAGGAGGGAAGGAGAATAAAGCAAAGGAAAAAAAAGAGAAAAAAGGAAAAAAAGGAAATGATACCGTAGCCAATCCTTTTATCTGCAAAAGGGACTCTCTGTAAGCCCAGGAAGATGGTAGGCATTGCTTCGCGGGAGATTCAGAAGTTTTAACTTCCACCCCACCTTTAATCAATCTGGTAGGATTCCCATGTCTAGGATGGGGAGAGGCGTCATAGGCCACCACTGCGCTTCTAAAAGGAGGAACAGAAGTCCTAGGTTTCTCATCTACCCTCTCCCACTCAAATGGCTGGCTGATCTCTATTTGCCGTCAAACACGTCTTGGAACGTCTTGTTTTCCCAGCGTCTCTTCCTTCTTCCTTCCTTCCTTCCACCCGATTTACCCTTTCCTGAGAAAAGCACAGACCACAATTTGGGGTGAGGAGAGTTAAAGAAAATAAACCTGCGGTGGACCTTAGAAGGGGGATTAAATATTCGAAGCACCGCCCTATCTAGAAACACAACCCACTCCTCGCGTTACAAAATTCAAATTTTGCTCTCCGCATCGCCCGTTCTCCGGAACGATCTACGGTTTTATTTTTTATTTTTTTGGTCCCTTGGAAAAACAAAAACAAAAAACACCCCCACCACCACCATGCCCCCAAATTGACCAAGAAGCCACCACGGCAACCAACAATATAATATGAAAAAAAAAATTAAAAACAAATTAAAATTTAAAAATAATAAAGAAACGTGTTGGAGTTGGACAGCTACTGCATCTTTAAACGCTGGGGAATGGGATGGAAGGTGTAGAGGGATAATGGCGAGCCAAGGAAAGGGGTCGGATGGGGTGTTTAAACCTTAAAAAAATAAGCACAAAAGCACAAGACTGGATGATGACGACATGGCGCCCCGTGCCCACCTTCTGACCCTGCCGGTTGCTCGGAGCTCGCCTTTCCCCCTCTCATCCCCATCCATGCGTCTTTCGATCCACCTTTCCCGCGTCCTTTCCTTCTTCCCTCTCGGGCCTACGGTGCACATTCTCCTTCGTTTTTCCTTGTCCTGGCCCGTCCTTTTTTTTTTAAGCCTATTATTTTCTGCCTTAACTTGACCTCTAGTGAGGGCCCTTTGGGGGGGAGCGGTGGGGATTGGGGAGTGGAGACTAAGCCCCCGCGGGCTTCATGGTTCGGGGGGTGACGCTTGGGGGCGGTGGGGTCCACTTACAGGGTGATGTTGGCGTCGGCGCTCCGCCCTCTGGGTTAGTGCTGGTGGATTTTGTATCAGGCATTGGAAGGGGCACTGGTCTGGCCACGGGTGGAGGTGGCGGCAGCAAAAATGACCCCGTGAGTTTGCCCTGGCCGCTACCATTAGGCTGTGAACAACATAAATACAGTGATGCGTGAACGAGACAAGGCAACGTTAAAGATGCAGTATCTGCTGGCGGCTCTTGGGGGGCGGAGAAACGGAGGGGCTTCAATTTTGGTTTAAAACACCCTTTTTTCGCCCCCTTCTTTCTTCTTAAAACCATACTTCAGTTCTGTGTTGTCCCCTTGCCCCCCTCAAACACTTCCCGCGTCCAGCATTTCCCACGTCCTCGCGCTCTTCCTTTCAGAGGTGCCTGTCCTATTCTCTTATTGCAAGTCAGGCCTGAGTCCAGGGATTGCCCTTCTTCCCGCAGCAGGGCTGGGCAAAGCAGGCTCCTTCGTCGAGTTAACGAACCTCATGGCTTCATGGAATTATTTGTTATCTCTGAGAACTTCTTATTAACGCAAAAGCGACCACTGTTGTGAGGTACGGACTATATTCTTCCGGTTAGGTTGGCTGCGTCCAAGACACGCCCGTCCTCCTACCTTTGTGGGTCTGCAGATTTCAATGCCTAATTGAATGGATCTATAGGAAGACATGCATGCGCTGTCCAAATATAGCTACTATATATATAGCCTAAGCTATATATTCATCATTAATGACTTTACCCCTTTTTTTCTCAGCCAAAGGCCCACCATTGGATCTAATATTTATAATAATAAAAAAGCATGCATCTAATTCTTAAAAATGAGCACAAGATATGATGGTGGGTACCCCAGATTTACTTCGATTGCGTTCACATTTTAAAACAGGATTGCTGCTCCTACTCCTGTTCGTATCGGATTTTTGAGAACGAACAAGGGGAATGAATCGAGAGTGGTAATGCCAATCGTTCTCGGGGAACCGTACCACAAGTATTTAGAAAGGATTTGAACTGCTGAAATTTGAAACAATTTCTGACACCTCCATTATAAACAGCAGCCCTGATGGGAATTTACAATTTTTTTTTGCAATTCCCAAATTTCTTGGGGAAAGCTTGAGTTTAAGACAAAGGAAATATTGAGCTGCGATACACAATTCAGTGGAATGTTCGCTTAAATTCAGTTGTGTCACAGAACGAATGAGTTTGGATGAGCAAAAAGTATCTGATTTTGATTCTTCACAAGTTCTCATGCTGGAAGCATCGGGGCAAGGATTTTTTTGCATTTCTTTCCGCCTGCCATGCGCAGTCTATAAGTTTTTCTGTTTGGATTCTGCAGCAAGCAAAATCCGTGGAAAGGATATTACATTAACAATCAGGACTTTACAGACCTGGTGCAAGAAAGCGGGGCTTATTTTGTGACTTTAGAATTAGAATAGAATAAGAGCTGGAAGGGACTTTGGAGGTCTTCTAGTCCAGCCCCCTGCTCAAGCAGGAGAACCTACACCATCTCAGATCAGTGGCTGTTCAGTCCCTTCAGGGATGGAGCGCCCACAATTTCAGGAGGCAAGCTGTCGGGGATTTTACCAGCTCCTGAACAAATATTTACAAATAGCTCCCTTTGCCAAGTAAGTTAAATACATAAAACAGAGCTGTGGGTTTGTCTGTGCTCTATACAAAAATTCAGTTCTGCAGCAATCTGCCCAAAATTTCACACA
>JANHGC010007659.1:6096-19140 GCA_027560395.1 Boaedon fuliginosus
TTCTATTCTATTCTATTCTATTCTATTCTATTCTATTCTATTCTATTCTATTCTATTCTATTCTTCTGTTCTGTTCTATAGTTCTGTTCTATTCTATTGTTCTCTTCTGTTCTCTTCTGTTCTGTTCTATTCTTCTGCGCTATTCTATTCTATTCTAATCTAATCTATTCTAATTTATTCTATTCTTCTGTCTATTCTATTCTATTCTATTCTATTCTTCTATTCTATTCTATTATTCTATTCTATTCTAATTCTATTCTCTCTGAATTTTATTCTATTCTAAAATCTCTTCTCTTCTCTTCTCTTCTCTTCTCTTCTCGTCTCTTCTCTTCTCTCTTCTCTTCCTCTCCTCTCCTCTCCTCTCCTCTCCTCCCAGCCCGGCTTCTGGGTGGATCCTTTCGGATTGTGTGAACGGTGATAGCACATTCGAACACGCCCTCCCAACATCTCAGCGAAATAGATTTCTCCAAGGGGTTTACTGGGAGTGATACAGTCCTCGACTTATGACTCCAGTTGGGGCCAGAATTTCCACCGTTAAGCCAAGGGGTTATTCATGGAGTTGCCTCGGATCGCACCACCCTTTTCGCCATGGCGGTTAAGAGCGTCGCTTGCCGCCGTTAGGCCAATCGTGTGGTCCTTAAGTGAATCTGGCTTCTCTCGTAGATTTTGCTGGTTGGAAGCCCGCTGGGACGGTCACCAAGGGGGGACGGACCACATGACCGTGGGATGCTGCAACCATTGGAAATACATGTTGGTTGCCAACCACTGGGATTTTCTTCTGTGTCTTCCCAAGTGTGAGAAGAAAAGGAAGTTGTTGACAATCTCTAGCCATGCCCATTTCTGATTCTGGAATGGTGATAGAAATAGGGTGCACTAAAGTGAGGTCAAAACCAGTCTCGATGGACCCTCTTTTCTCCCCACACAGTACAAGCAAGTCGAACAATACATGTCTTTCCACAAACTTCCAGCTGAGATGCGCCAGAGGATCCATGACTACTATGAACATCGGTACCAGGGCAAAATGTTTGATGAGGAGAGCATCCTGGGAGAACTGAGTGAGCCCCTGAAAGAGGTGAGCAGCGTAAAGGCGAAGGAAGCACAAGTCAAAGGTACTGATGGGAGGGAATATTTGTAGCTCGGGGTTCAATTCTGGGCTCCTTGGGGCTCTCTGAGCTTGGTGGTTTTCTTGAAGACGTTTCATGACCCAACTGGGTAACTTCATCAGTGCTAGAAGGGAGAGGGAAGAGGAGGAGGAGAACGATGAGTGTGGGATCCTTGGTGCTCTCTGAGCTTGGTGGTTTTCTTGAAGACATTTCATGACCCAACTGGGTAACATCATCAGTGCTAGAAGGGAGAGGGAAGAGGAGGAGGAGAACGATGACTGTGGGATCCTTGGTGGTCTCTGAGCTTGGTGGTTTTCTTGAAGACATTTCATGACCCAACTAGGTAACTTCATCAGTGCTAGAAGGGAACGTGGTTTGTGGAGTGTGGGGTCCTTGGTGCTCTCTGAGCTTGGTGGTTTTCTTGTAGACGTTTCTGGTGATGGTGTTACTTAGTTGGGTAATGAAACGTCTTGAGAGAAAGCCACCGAGCTCAGAGTGTATGGCTGTCAAGGGTGCTGAAAGGGCTCGAAACTGTCTTGGGCCTTAAACAATAGAGCTGCTTCACATATGAGAAGGACAGATTAATCAACTTCTACGCAATGTGTTCATTAATGTTGACTAATCTACCGAAGGATGAAGCCTGAATCTACAGACTACGGGACTGTAGGAACTTCAGGAACTGAAAAGCCTAGGTGAACGTCAGCTTCTCACCCCTTGCTATTCTCTTGCTGATAGAGGGAGAGGAGAGGCCAAGGGCCCTTATTTAAACCTTCGTCTGACATTCCCCGCATCTCACAGGATGTTTCTGCTTCTGTTGGGACTAGGAGATCATCAACTTCAACTGCAGGAAGCTGGTGGCCTCCATGCCTCTGTTCGCCAACGCCGACCCCAATTTCGTAACATCCATGCTGACCAAGTTGCGTTTTGAGGTCTTCCAGCCAGCCGACTACATCATCCGAGAGGGCACCATCGGGAAGAAGATGTACTTCATCCAACACGGGGTGGTGAGTGTGCTCACCAAAGGCAACAAGGAGACCAAACTGGCCGATGGTTCCTACTTTGGAGGTACAGGAACACATTTCCCGCTCTCGGTTATATAGCAGAAAAAAACAAAGATCAAAAAGGGACAGATGCATTGTGTAGAATTGATTGGTCTTAATGTTTGAATAACTAGCCGATAACCCAGTTTCACCTGGATATATATTTATCGTAATGCTGTATTAGGGAGGAAAATCCTGTAGTCAGGACTCACACTGTTGTGCTGTATGCGACGCTCTAGATGTAGTAGCTGTATGGACTGTGAAGGTCTAGATGTAGTAGCTCTATGTCTCTTATTGTTTAGTCGGGCCTCATGCTGCTCTCTCTTGTGCAGCGTCGCAAATCAGAGGGAGCCCCCTTGTGGAGTAATGTGAAGCCATCACCATGGCATCTCCACTATTTTTAAGGCACAGAGAACACCCCCCAGGGGGTGTTAGGAGTGTCTTACTCCCACAGTGTTTGTTCCCAGAGGGTAAGTCACACAGATTGGCAGTTGTGACACATATTTTGAGCGACAGGGAGCCGCAGCAGAGGAAGAGCCACATGCGGCTCCGGAGCTGCGGGTTGCCAACCCCTGAACTACACGTACCCAATTCCTGTAACCATTCTTCCTGTGTTTTAGTCTCCAGTCTCTTAATCATTTTGTTGCTGTTCTTCACATTCTTTTTAAACCTTTCACTGAAGTTATCCGTGCTTAATGGTTTGAGTGAATCTCCACTTTGTACGCACCTAGCCTCTAAAAATGTAGCAAGCTGCTACGTACTGCTATGACTACTACTAGAGTACTTGCCCTTGCTATATAGGCCCCTGAAAAGCCAGCTGGTCCATGCCACAAAACAGATGCCAAGGTATTTCTTTCCTTCTAGAAATTTGCCTGCTGACTCGGGGCCGGCGCACAGCCAGCGTGAGAGCTGACACGTACTGCCGTCTCTACTCCCTTTCGGTGGACAATTTCAATGAAGTATTGGAGGAATATCCCATGATGAGAAGGGCCTTCGAAACAGTGGCACTGGATAGGTTGGACCGCATTGGTAAGTACGCCCAGAGAGCTGGTATTCAGAAGACACGGGACAGAATACTAGAGAATCCTTTCTGTTATTGCTGGTGTGATGTTGAAACCCATCTATGGTTGAGGATCCCATCTCCAAATGCTTCCCCCGCCTCTATTCTTCTTCAGCACAGACCAGGTTAGGAGAACATTCATGGGGCATCGTGGGGCATGTGAGATGCAGAAAGGGACAATGTTCCCAGGAAGTTAATCAGCAGGGCACAGGGGCTCCAGTCTTCGTCTGAGGACCTCCAACAATTATAATCAATGATATTGTCAGGGTTCCAAGCAATATACCCATAATAAACAAAGCACTGAGGCACTCAATGAACAGGTTTTGTTGGATATATCATATTGGCACAGGTTGGTGAAAACCAACTCTGAATATTCCCATGATTTTCACCTAATTAAAAGTAAAAGCTTGTCACTTTCTCAAAACAATCAGTCACATGATCCAGTCAGGATACTGTCCAGTTGCTAGGGGACTCCATTCCCTTCCTTCCGAGAACCTGCAGGAATGTCCTTGATTCCTGAGAGAAAATATTTTGTTTTGACTACAACTCCCTAACCATCTCTCCCTCTGCTCCAGTGTGTCAGCACTGAAGTCTCAAAATGGCCTCGGTCAGGGCACCTTCAGGGTTGACAGATATAGTGTAACCTGTAAACCTGTGGCTTTTGTACCCTTATTTCGGTTTCCAATGGAAACGAACCTTCTGCAGAAGAGGAAGCTGACCGAGATGGGTGTAGAAAAGCCACCCCCGGTGTCTTATCTGGTTGGTGGCTGATCAAGATAGCTCTTCATTGTCCTCCTTCTTCCTTTCAGGTAAGAAGAACTCCATCCTTCTCCATAAGGTCCAACACGACCTCAACTCGGGTGTCTTCAACTACCAGGAGAACGAGATCATCCAACAAATTGTGCAGCATGACCGAGAAATGGCCCACTGTGCCCACAATGTCCAAGCGGCAGCGGCAGCAGCATCGACTCCCACACCTGTAATTTGGACCCCGCTGATCCAGGCTCCTCTGCAGGCCGCCGCCGCCACCACTTCGGTAGCAATAGCGCTGACTCACCACCCACGCCTTCCCACAGCCATTTTCCGCCCTCCGGTCTCCGTTCTGGGTTCTCTGGGGCAAACGCAAAGCCAGACGCCGAGGCGCTTGCGGAGGCTCCATTCCTTGGTGTCTTCTGCCGGACCTTCCATCGTGGGTTCCCCGTCCAGCACGCCATCCCAACAGCACACGCCCGGGGTGGAGACCCTTTCCTCCTCCTCCTTTCAGATCCAGCAGTTGGCTGGGTTTACCGCGTCAGCCAGCCTGGGTCGGTTGCACCGGTCTTTGGCCAGCTCTCCGTCCACTGGATCGACGCAGCAAAACCTGGGCAGCCCAACGTCTACCGTACTGGAGCAGCTGTGTCCTGGGCCTCTGGATTTGACAGAAGGGGCCGCTCGGCAGCAGGCTTCAGATACCAGCTTTGGCCCGTTCCAGAAGGCTCCCCCGAGCTCGCCACCAGCCACCACCCCCTCTTCGTTCCCTCAACTCTCTTCAAATTCCCCCATTAGTCCTTGCAGCCGCTTGCAACCTACGGGCAGGCCCCACTCCACGGGGCAGCTGTTGCAGCTCTCAGGAACTGGAGGGACCAACCACTTCCAGTTGCCCCCTTCGTCCAGTTCTCCCTCCTCTGGCTTACGTCAGCTGTCCCAGGCCTCAGGAGGCCCCCCTCCTGCCTCCGGCCCCATCCAGCCAAGTGCATTAGGCCCTTCCGCCGAGCCGGCCACTGTTGCTCAGTTGCACCAGGAACGGTCCTCCTTTGCTTCTCTGTCTCCCCCAAAGCCCGGTCCTGTACTCCCACCCTTGTACCCCCTACCATCAGGCCTTAGCCCACCCCGTCAAAGCCTGCCCCCCAGGACTTTCCAGTGCAGCCCATCGGGGGCGCTGGGTTCTCAAGGCTCTTTGCTCCTGCCTCAGACCTCCAGCCCACCTGCCCAGGTGCTCCAACCCCGGAGTCGGCCGCTGGTTTTGCCGGGACGATTAACCCAGGACCTCAAGTTGATCTCCGCCTCCCAACCGTCTCTCCCCCATGAAGCAGCGCAGACTTCGAGCCCGCATTCCTCCTCTCGGGAGTCCGTTTCTAGTTTCTCCTCATACTCCGGAGGAGGCAATGGCAGTGACATCGGGGGAGGCCCCAGACCTCTGGGGAAGCCATATAGTTCGGGGCCAGGACGGGTCGCTCTACCACGCCAGACATCCTCAGGTTCTCTGCCCCAACCCCCAGCATTTGCCATCTCCTCCTCTCTGCCTGTTGCCGAAAGGAAAGGATCTCTACAGCTGAGTGGGGAACCAGAGCCCACCCGCTCAAAACTGCCTTCCAACTTGTGAGAGGCTCCTTCCTCCCACTCCTCTTCTGGCCCGGCCCCCTTTCCTCCCATTTCCTGGAGCCCCTTTTGTTTCATTTTCTGCTTTTCAGGTCCCAGCAAATGTTCGATACGCCTCGGTTTCCCTCCTTCCATTTCTTTGGAGTTTAATGACGAGATAAAAATAAGAACAAGGGCGATACACACACACACACACACAGACACACACACACACAAGATAACCAGGTATTCTTAGAGCTATAGATTTTCAGTCACTTTCTTTTATAGAATATTTTACTACACGGAGCAAGAGGTTGGAAAAGAGGCACCGGATCGATGCGGAGCGATAACGTGCCCCTCATGACGTCTTTAGCTTCCCGCTAACAAAATTGTTTTTCCGATGGAGAGATTCCACTCCCAAGATTGGCATTCAAGGGTCTCTCCTCGGTAGGGGCATCCACCTTTTCCTCATGAAATCTGGAGTATTTCAGCCTTCGGGGTAGTACCCACACCCAGGTTTCTCATCTAAGGAAGCTTCAGGTGGAGATCCTCCATCATCCAGGTTGTCCCAAAGGTGCTTTTTCAAGGTGCAGTTAGTAATATAATACCCCTGTTTCCCTCACCAACGGCGGCAGTTCCCTTAACAACCCCGGCGAGAAAGATGGGGGCAAAACTCACTTCACCCCATGTCTCACTTAACAACAGAAACGTTGGGCTCAACAACTGTGGTCATAAGTTGTCCATGTCTAAGGGAGTTGATAAGCAATTTGTAAGAAGCTGGATGAGACACACCATGCACCTTTCCGACATTACTAAGGAGTTGCCACGACATCCTGAAATGACACCATGAGACCCCCATGCGTACCAAAACCCTTTGAACAGCTGAGACCTGAAAGTCATTTTTTATTATTTCCAGGTTGTGCGAGTCCTACCCTTTTTTTTTTTATAAACGAGACGCTGAAATGTGTCCTACGACGTGAGCAATAACACACACACACACACACGTTCCTCCAAAGCCTGAACTGAGTTCCCTGCGAGACCCACGTGAGATGGGACTTTGACCGTCTCTTCCCAAGGGAGGTTGAAGTCTTAAAGATGCTGATCCATGATAGATAAGCCAGGGTTTCTCAACCTTTGGCAACCTTAAGATGGGTGGACTTCAGAGGTGGGATTCATCCGGTTCGGAGAGGTTCAAGCAAACCGGTTGTTAATTTTACAGGATGAGAAGATATTTGCTGAACCGGTAGTTGCCCCTCCTAGGAGTGTCCACATGGATGCCAGGTATGTGTAGGGCGTGCGTGGAGGCTCTGGGAGGGCGAAAAATGTCCCCCCCTTAGAAGTCCTGGAAGTCTGGAGATCGGCCTGTTTCCAGCCTCCGGACCCCAGGCGAGGCTGTTTTCACCCTCCTGGAGGCTCAAGGAGAGCCTCTGGAACCCAGGGAGGGCGAAAACTCCCCACCGGGGTGCAGAAGGCCGACTAGGCCACGCCCACCCAGCAATCGGTCAGAGAACCGGTTGCTCAAATGTTTGAATCCCACCGCTGGTGGACTTCGACTCCCAGAGTTCCCCAGCCCGCAGGGGCGTTTGAAGTCCACCCATCTTAACATCGCCCAAGGTGGAGAAACATTGGATAAGCCAAGCAAGTAGGCAGCTAGCTTTATCCAAGGTGTGATTTCATCCTTTTGTATCAATGCACGTCCATCCTTTTTTTTTTTTTCCTTCCCCACCTTCTTTTTTGCCTTTTCCGTCCTTTCCCCCCCACGATGCTGGGAAATCTGGCTATCTCCTTAAGGGGGAAAAAAGAAAAAAAATGAGCCATTGTCACTCGAAAGGCCTGCTCTTCTAACTCCCGAGCCCTGTTACTCGGAGTTTTCGGCCGCTGCAGAGCGAGGGTCAGGAATTCAAGGAAAAACAAGGATCCCTCACACAGGTGCCAAGGTCCATACGGGGGACAGCAGCACTGATTCGTCCGGCAACCCTGGGCTTTCTCTAAAATACGTCGCTCCATTTTATAACCAAAATAGTATCGGGAGGGTCCGTCTCTCTCTCTCTCTCTCTCTCTCTTTTTTTTGTTTTGCACAAAAGAGAAAAAGAAAAAAAAAATCCCGTTCAAGACGAGCAAGAAATCGACTCTTTAATATGTGCCTCTTTAAATCTTCGAATGTTTGTCCCCGAGAATATAGCTAGCTTCTCCTGCTTCAAGTGCTTTTGCTAGGTGGGAACTGAAATGTAAATTAAGCTTTGGTCTTCCTTCAAGGTTTAAGAGTATTCTAGGGAGAGGGAGGTCTTTTTCTAATAAAAAATGCGAATGAAAGAGCTGCAGGAGGGTGTGTGTTTGTGCGTGCGTGCAGAGATGTACACATTCAGTTTTGCAGTTACTAAGATTGTCGGACGAGCAGGCCAAAAAACAGCCCGGGAAGGGATTGAAGCCTGGGAAACGGGCCCCTCGTCAGTCAACAGGGCTGCTGATTTACTACCTGCTTATCAAGTACCGTACTGAGGAAGCGAGGGCTGGGCCACACAAAATAATGGCAGCCAATGACTTAAATAGCCAGCCATCAGCACACCCCGGTCAACATCTAAAAAGCCGCATATAACAGGCACCACATAAATGCCACACGCAGAACAGCACATACCCTGCGGGAGAGAAGCTCTCTGAAGATGGGCTCCAGCACGAGTTCAAAAGCTCTGGTCCCGGGGACTGACCCAGATTGGGTTGTGCGTAGATGTATCGATAGTAATAGCAAATAGCATTTAGTTTTATATAATGCTTCATAGTGCTTTACAGCCCTCCATGGGTGATTTACAGCGTCTTGTTCTCAACAATCTGCGTCCTTGTTTTATTGACCTCGGAAGGATGGAAGGCTGAGTCAACCTTGAGCGGTCAGGATCGAACTCCTGGCTGTGGGCAGAGTTTGCCTGCAATACTGCTCTTTAACCACTGTGTCACTGTGTAGTTCTATAGTATAAAACATCCAGCAACACTGGCTTGGCTTGAAGGAGTCATAGAACAATGCTATTTGGCCATGTGGTTTGAATCTGGAAAGTGATGAATGTGGGTGACCTTGGTCCCTGTCAATCTCTCTCTCCGCCTAATCTACCTGACAGAATTGGTGTGAGAACATTAAGCCTAACCCTGATGAACTATAATCCTCTCTCTCCTGGGTTGAAACTGCTTCTGAGCAGCTGGAATAGTGATCTGCCTCCCATAAAAACGTGAGTTGATAAGCCCGAAGCTTTATGATCAAGAGGATAGCTCTACCGTATTCCGATTTTTTTCATGGGATTTGTGCACGCCTGTTGGTAATATTTCTGTCCCTGTTACGTAGCTGGTGCTTCAGAATTTCACACAACCACAACATTATGGAACGGGAAGGGACCCACTCTCCATCCCCTGGCTGGAAGACCACAAGAGGTGCTTGTTCGGGTCTCTTCGCAGGGGTAGAGGACTCAACTCTGTAGAGAGTTCAACTTTTGGACAGGATTTGTGCACACTTCATGGTAATATTTCTATCCCTGTCAACGGCTGATTTTCAGAATTACAATTTCAGAGTTATACACTTGGAAGGGACCGACTCTCCACCCATGAAAAGGACTTGTTGAATCTCTCTCTGGAGGCTTCCAAGGATGGAGAATCCATCAATTCCACACTACTTCTCCTTGTCCCATATCCGTCATCAGACCTTGGCGATCCTGTTTTTATCAACGCACGAAAAAGTGCCGCTGAGTTTTGTCCAAATCAGTCCATTAGATTTTGATGCCATGAGCTTCTTCTTCTGCCTTCAGTCTTTTCCCTGGAGGATTAAGTGAAGTAGGCTGCATTTTTCGGGGCGTCACATCACATGTCCGAAATATTCTAACTTTCGCTTTTTTTTTTTTATGGTTTGGATGATTTCCCTTGGCTTTCCCAGCCAGCTTATTCCACACAGAGACTCCTCAACTCTTAAGATAGCTGGATTCCCTAGAGATCCACTTTCCCACCTTCCGTTCGGTAACATATCCGTCCTCATCAGCTTTCGGGTCACTGAGTGACGATGCTCGGCGGTGGATGGAGACTGCAGGTGGATTCTCTGCCTTAGTAGGAACACGTAGGGCAGGATTTTTCCTTCTTTCTAAGTATGTTTCTCACTGATGCCCTCATTGAGAAAGGGGTTCTTCTCCACCACCACCCCCTACTCTCGTCCTGTCGTTCTCCAATTTAGCTTTCAGGGGTGCCATTTCCCCAAGCGAGCAACGCTGCGGCTGTTCCCCCTCTGCACAAAGCAAGCAGGGATTCCCCCGGAG
This sequence comes from Boaedon fuliginosus, assembly GCA_027560395.1. Taxonomy (NCBI): domain Eukaryota; kingdom Metazoa; phylum Chordata; class Lepidosauria; order Squamata; family Lamprophiidae; genus Boaedon; species Boaedon fuliginosus. The sequence continues at coordinate 15,920 of JANHGC010007659.1, forward strand.
TGCCCTTTCGTTTCCTGTCTCCTGGCATGACGGATGCCACTTCCAAGTGGAGCTGCAGCCCGGGGAGCTGCCGCAGCTCCATGGCAACGGTTAAGAGGTGATAAGCAGGCCAGGTTTCATGCGCCAGGCATTAAATTGTCCAGAGGATTCACGCGCACATTGAAAGAAAGGAAAAAAAACCCGTTGTTTGCACGGCCTGTTATATTTTTTTTTCAAAAGGGCAGTTATTTTTTAAGAACTCGCAGTCCAGGAAGGGAGGAAAGCAAGGTAAGGATAAAACAAAGGAGGCAAGGGGTTAATACGGTAGGAGAAGCAATATGATAACGGAGTTGGAAGGGACCTTGGAGGTCTTCTAGTCCAGCCCCTGCTCAGGCAGGAAATCCTATTCCATTTCTGACAGATGGTTGTCCAATCTCTTCTTGAAAACTTCCAGTGCTGGAGCATTCACAATTTCTGGAGGCGAGTTGTTCCTCTGGTTAATAGTTCTCACTGTCAGGAAATTTCTCCTTGGTTCTAGGTTGCTTCTCTCCTTGGCGAGTTTCCATCTGATGCTTCTGAGCCCAAACCTATTGCAAAGGTGGAGGTCTCCTCCTTTGAATGCTAATTCAGGCGCCTGCGGACTAGGCGCCCGAATTGCAAACATGATCACTACAGCCACAAGAGGGCACAGAAGTCTTTCCAAAAACGACGGTATTGAATTTAGCCACAAATGGGGAGATTCCTGGTGGTTGCTGAGGCTGCCCCAGGCCTTGAATACGCTGGCTCTGCGGCCAGGGAGAGCAAAACCCAGAGATTTCACCTCTGCCCCAAGGGGCTTCTCCACCTCTTCCCCCTAACCCCTCCGTTCTGACCTTTGAATAGCCAACGGAGATGGGCTTTGCTTCGAGCACACCAAAATGAAATAATAATAATAAAAAGAAAGAGTGGAGCACTTAAAATACTAGTTGCTGTGACAACACAGCAGAGGATGGAGCCTTGGCTAAGGCTTAACAGCTGGGAGACCGGGGCTAATTAAATAGCAGCCTGACAGAGAAATTAATAGATGAGAGATGAGCCTTGCCTAAATCAGCAAGCTTCAGGTTGTTGTGACCTGGACTCCTCTCATTTCTTTCTTGCTTTCCTTTCCTTCTCCCTTTCTTTTTCCTTTCCTTCTTCTCCCTTTCCCTCTTTCCTTTCCTTCCTTTTTCCTTTCCTTCTCCCTTCCTTTCTTTCTCTTTCTCCTTTCCTTCTTCTCCCTTCCCATCCTTTCCTTTCTTTCTCCTTCTCCCTTTCCCTCTTTTCTTTAGCTTTCCTCCCCTCCTCTTTCTCCACTAAGCCGGTGGTTTGGTGCTCACCTGTAGGGTCACAGCCAAATAAGGTGATGGGATCCTGGGAAAAATAGATTGAAGGTGGTCTTTTTTTTTGGGTAGGAGGGGTTTCAAATTGAAAGAGAGCTACACCTTGTAGGAGGGTCAAGGTGGACCCTTAGCCCAGTCCTCCATGGCCTTGAAAGGTCCCTAATTTCTAGCAAGGCAATTCGTTCTTACAACGTACGTCTTCATGCAAGAGGACCCCCTACCACATCGGGATAACTTGGCTTGAGAATACTTACCTGGATTCCAGGATGTCTCCAGTCCCCTTTCGTGGCATCCTCAGAAGGCTCCCTTGAAGAGGGGGAAACCCTGGAAAGCCACTGCCATCGGCACAGATCAATTTTCCCCAAGCAGGCATCTTCCAAGTTGGTCAGCCTTCGATTCCCAAACCTAACTGACCGAGATAATAGTTGAAACCCTACTTCGACTTCCTTCGCCCTATAAAGTTCAGCACAATCAAGGAATGTTGACCACATTTGGGGGGGAAAAAACCCTTGCTGATCTTTCTTGACTCATCATAGTTCTGGTTTCAGAATTCAGACGAACGGCAATGAGAAATAGAATCCGAGCCCAGTTTTCGAAGAGTTTTGGCTAGAAGTATTCAAGCACCACCCATTTCACAGATTACTAAAGGCCACGTCCTTTTTATTCCCTTAAGCATCCCCCCCACCGCTGGAAAATTAGGAGAGCATTATTTTATTAGAAGACACTGAGAATTTTTTCCCCAGATAATGCAAAAAAAATCTCCCTATAACAACGCTCGTTTTCAATAGAAGAGAATTGTCTGTAATTTACGGTCAAACGGTGCAGCTTTTGGTGGTCTCTGAGCTTGTTTGTTTGCTTGCTTGCAGACATTTTATTACCCAACTAGGTAGCATCATCAGTGTGTGGGTTTGGGTATAAGCATTTATATATCGGGCACAAAAGTAAAAAAAAAACAAAAAACCACTAGAAATGAAAAAATAACACATCCCCTCCAGTAGCCCAGATTCAAAGAAGCAGGGGTTAACACCAGACAAACTATCAAAGAGAAAACAAGGAACTTATCAAGAAAAAAACCCTAACCCTACCAACACAGACAGGGTAAGCTAGTATAATAAACTGGGAGCAAATCCTACACTAATCACCCTGATGATGTTACCTAGTTGGGCAATGAAATATCTGCAAGCAACCAAGCTCAGAGGCTGCTCTAACATGGTTAAGAGAAAGCTAAGTCCGCTATCAGCAATGCTAGCTTGGCTAGGATGCCTGCATGCGAAGAGGCAACACTTGACATGTATTCTGAGCAGCCTCCAGCTCTCATCTGCATAGATAGACATTCCCGCTTGCCGTAACAACAAGTGCTGCTCCCCCTATCTTCCAGGAGGACATAAAGCGCTGCTCTGGGTCCTTGGAAGATATGCCCCGAGGCAGCTGGACCTCCAGTATCTTCGACCTGAAGAACTCCGCGGCTGACTTCCTTCTGCGTTCGCTCCTGGTGCGCACGGCCATTGAGGAGACCGACCGCAGTAACGCGGAGCTGCGTGAGAAGGACCGGCAGCAGGAGATCCTGGCGCTTTACTCGGCCCCAGATGAAGTGAGTGGAGGTCCTTGGGGTTCCCTTTGGCCTCCTGTGGAATCTGGCGGGGATGCAGCAGGTGGGAGCCGCCTGAGCCTGCAAATGCACGGGTTTGCAAAAAAATAAATAAATAAGAGGCCGCAGGTTGTGTAGATGGTTTTCCCATGCTGTGGTCTTGGCTGAGTTTTGAGGGGTTCTGTTTCCATTGATTCTGCCAACAAAGGGAAGCCATCTTCACTAACTCAAGCTTGGTTACCAGTGGTCTTCCGGGTGCAATTCAAGGTGCTAGTAACAACTTTTAAAGCCCTTCA
>JANHGC010007660.1:26120-38611 GCA_027560395.1 Boaedon fuliginosus
AAATAAGACCTGATGCCTTTTTTGGTGGCCAAAAAAATATAAGACAGGGTCTTATTTTCGGGGAAACACGGTACAATCCTGGCTGCTGTCAATACCTGGATCATCAAATATGTATCCTTTATTGGTTTCTTAAATCCATGCCAAGCGTAGGAAATACAATACTTAAACATATTAATATGCATTATCTGCCAGTATACCTAAAGCTATGGTATCCTGGATGCTATCTGATCTTGGTGTTTGCTTGGAGACATTGCAGTACCCAGCTAGGTAACATCATCAATGCACTCTCTGATGATAACTCATACTGATTATGTTGACCAACTTGCATAATAAAACATCTGAAAGCTCACAAAGCACCAAGGATTTCACAATTCAACCCTCGGCTGTTGCTATTCTCTTCTATTGAGAGTTAAATCTACTTGACTAAGAATTCTGAGAACTGTTGTTCCAATTGTTGTAACTTTGCCTGATTTGGAAGATTCTATTAATGTAGTCTTGCAGTAAAGTAGAATTAACTCAGCTGGTCATGATTCTGGGAAGACTGACATTAATCTTGCAAGTCTAACTATACAAATTTCCTGCCATCTTTTTTTTGCAGCCTTCGCAATTACAGACATTCCCTTCTGAGTTTGTTTGTCTGTTATGTAACTGCAGGCTATGCATTCTCTTATGTGATCATTCCCTAGGCAGCATCTTTTTCTCCTGTTTCTCAAGATTATTCCCACATATTACGGGTGTCAAATTCGTTTGTGTCACATGATGTATTGTGACTTTTTGCCTTTGTGGAGCTGGAATGGGCATGGCCTGTGCATGGTGCATCCGGGCCATTTTAACACCCCTGCCACATACCATTACAGTTTTATAGTTTTTGTAATTTTTATTGTAATATTATTATTTTTAATATTACTTACCACTTGTTGAGATGGGTAGTTACTAAATTGTTAAAATAAAATAATAAAATACACAGCTAAGAAGTGTCACAGCAAGAATATAAAAAGGCTGGGAAAATGAAATATTTTTACCAGTGACAAATGAATTCCACAAATGGGGTGCCACAACTGAACATACCTTTTCTTTTGTTGTCACATACAACAATGTGTATTCATTCCAATGTGTTTTCATTGTCTATTACCTGTTTTAATTTAGCAGTTCTGTTTCAATCTAAGTTTCAGGGCTATATTTTTATCTTCAAAACAACATAATTGTAAGTCAGTTTACCATTTTGCAGATTTACCCACCATATTGAATGTGTGCAAGACTGGATTATTTAATTGGGGGCTTATGATCTATGAATAACAATCTATGTCTGTATGGTTTATGTTATTTATTATGTTGTGAGCTGCCCTGAGTCCTGTGGGATTTGGCAGCATACAAATTAAACAACAACAACAACAACAACAACAACAACAATGGTTTGGGAGAAACGTCTTGGAACATAGGTCACATTTTGACCTTGTAATTTTCCTTCAAAACAAAATTAGTTCATTGATATATAATTAATGCGATTCTCTCCATTCTTTAATAATCTCTGTTGTGTTATTCCATACTACACATTCAGATGTAAAAGTACCTTTCTATTATCATCAAGCTTGATTATTCTTACATTTTAATTTAATAATAGATAATTAAGAAATGAATGGGAGTCAGAAGGCTGAGTCATCTGTGGTCATTGACTCTGATATTGATCCTGTGAATCCTTAACATTGCCAAAAAGTAGAATACAAGTTATTAGAATTGTTATGGAAGTAAAGGGCCATAATCTGCAATATTAGATGATGCATCTTAAATTATTGTCTATAGAGATTCTCAGTTAACCAGGTCATGGTTGTCCCAAAGGTGCTTTTTTCAAGAAGCAACTGGACTTTCTGGTAAAGAGAGTAAATTAAAGAGAGTAAAGTACCAGAAAGTCCAGTTGCCTCTTGAAAAAAGCACCACTGGGACATCTTAAATTATTGTGTAATCTAGTGATGTATGTCATTGTACCACCATACATACAGTATCTGGACAAACAAATGTAAATAACTACTGACTATAAGATGGTTCAACGCAAAGATCACCTCTCCATGTGCCAATAACACAGAATGGGAAATGTGCTGAAAATCAGTGATTGCTACATTAACAGTCTCCCAAAATGTTATAGAGAAGGTTAACAGATTCATTTTCCTTTCTATTGTTGGACATCTATTCTTATTTAAAATAGATTAAACAAATGTAGGGCATTATACAGGCCAAACTGAATACACATATTTCTGCCCCTCCCCCACCCTTTTTTACATATACCTGCAAGGGCTTTAAAAAACAAACTTGGCACGGAGATGGCATGCTTAAAAGAGCCGCATTTTGTGGGATCTCTCTAGAGCTTCATTTTGATTATTGATAAGGAGAAATTCATTAACCTTCTAGTCAGCATTCAGGTGGCACAGTTGATGGAGCTAATTAGTTTAATCCCAAACAGACAAATCTGTTTAAGCCTAACTCTAACTACTTTAGGTTTAATTGACTTGATCAACTGATTCAGTGTTCTTCACACCCCATGACCTAGTTAATGTGTTGTGCAAATAAAGATTATTCTGTAATAGAAACAAGATGGTGATAGATGGATGGGATCTGAATCTCTTACGTGTGCCACCTGGGTGATTTTTTGACTGCAAAACCATTGATATTGACTATATGAAAACCAACAGGTAATATCCATTAGCAAATAACATTAGAGAATGGATCTCTATATGCTATTTCAGAGTAGGCCACATGAACAACCACATCCATGCATTTTGAATCTATATACATGAAGATGTGTAATTTTGCCTGACAATTTCATTGTAGTAAAAATGAAGGAGACTCAAAATATTGCACCATTACATCTCATAATATAGTACATGTACTTTGTTTAATATGTTTTATCTAAAGTAGGTTTATACTTGCGTGTTCACCTTCAGAATGCGGATGCGATTGATGTTATGGAAACAAAAATGATACTAGCAATTCATGTAATTAAGACTTAAATTATAATAATTATTTCCATAGTTCTACAGGGATTTGTGCGGAAATGGTGGACTAAAAAAAGGGTGCTCAATTATTTGAAGTTAGAGATCACTATTTGGTTTGAAAGATTTTGTGTGGGCAAGACAACTAAAATTACCAACATGCCATGTTAATAAATGTGCTCATCTCAACACATGTTTCTGAAGAGAGATTTTTTCTTCAATTAAAGTGTTTAACCATTAAAATGGAAAGGCTAACAATCTGGTATTTTCGAAAGATCATTAATCTGTTCCATAAATAGCTCTTAAGTTAGGTTTTCCACATAAAACAGTCTGAGAAATTCATTTCTAGCAGTTAGCCCCTGATGTATTTATTTTGGAATGCTGCCATGGTTATCTATATTTTAAGACTTATATTAGTATTCAAAATTTATATCTAATTTTACCTCCAGAGGTTACAACTTCATATACAACAAAATAATATTAGAAGATGGAGAGAAGCTAAGTGTATATATTATTTGTAGTTCTAAATTGTACTTTCCTCTTAAAAAAAAAGTATACCTAATTTTCTACTTTTTCTTGTAATTGTTGACTAAACATGGAAGAATTCTAAAATCCCATTTGCATCCAATTAGCTAACCATCTAATCTAGTTGGTGCCCAACTATGAGGATGTCTATGGGAAGCAAGAAAGCAATAATAGATTTTCAGCTGTAGTCTTAACAACAGACAATGAGAAATATATGGCTTCTGATGCTGAACTTAATATCTAGTCATCAGGACCAGAAATCCTGATAACCTTCACAAATGTCTGATCTCCTTTTAAAGATGAGTACATTTCTTATAGCAAATTCCATATTCCAGTTTTTTATCCTTATGTTTTTATGATGTTACTGTATTTTATTATGTTTTAATTATGTTGTTAGCTGCCTCGCATTCCCCTTGATTGGGGAAGAGGGGGGGGGGGTATAAATTTAATAAATAAATAAATAGTCAATAGTTTTTCTCCCCCCCACTCATGATTATTTCTCTCAGTTCACATTATTCCAGATGCTGCCTTATTTATTAATGCACAATCTTACGTGTTTTATAGATGTATACAGAACAGCCCATGAGATTTCACCATAAAGGAGATAGAGCTAAGCATAAGCAGGAAAAGAATAGGGCTTTTGGAGCAGTGATGTTCTTTCCATGAAAGGTATTTGTCCCCAGTTAGTTAAAATAGTTCCTTGACCATAAGTGATTGATTTTTCTAAGCACCAAAAAATTTTTTTTTGCACTTATAGAACTTTGTGCTATTTGTTTGGCTGCTGTTTTATCTGCAGGTTTTTAATTAAATGAATGCTGTCCCTTTCTGAATTTGGTTGCTGGTGATTTGAAAATGTAATAAATGAATGTATATGCATATTTTGAAAGTGATTGAGGAATTGGTATTCAGACCTTGTAAAAGTACTGGACAACTCTTTTGTTCATTAAAATGCCTTATTTTTCCATGTGAACCTCAAACAAGGTAGCTGCTTTAAAGAGTCAATTCATTACTCTTAATACAACATTGAATTAATACCAGGTCTGAAAGATTTCTTTCAGATAATGTTTGAAATGTGCATCAAGTCCTAAAATCCAGCTGTTTCGGCTCCTTTTGCCTAGGTTTGGAGATTTAGTTACAGTGGAGTACAGGGATTTATGTGGTTGATCAAAAGATGGATTAATGAGAAGTTGAGCTGGTGGTATCATAGAGAGGTACTGTATGCAAACAGTTAATCCCCAATTTACAAGGTAGAGTGGAAAAGAGCAATGTTTTTCTGAGAGTACAGGAGATATTTAGATAGACAATATGATACAAAGGCATATTTTGAGATATAAGAGCAGAGGAATAAGAGGCAAAGTCATCCAGGGCTTTGAAAGTACGAGTAAGGGACCTCTACTGGCTCTGAAATTGGAGGACAGGGGTTCTTGTGGGGTTTAACTGATCAGATAGGGTGAATGAATTCTGCAGCTGAGTACTAAATAATTATAACCAGAGGGATGTTTAACTGTCTTCCCTAGTTGGTGCTCTTCAAACATGTTGACTATAACTCTTATCATTCTAAAGATGATAGAAAGATGAAGATAAGAAAGAAGGTATTTAACAGCTTTGTACTTACGTGTAAAATGTGCACACATTTCCATAAATGGTTAAGATATCAGATATGAATGATTCCTGACTTCTCTTGATTGTATGAATGTGTTCAATATTTAGTGAACAATCAATATGTCATTCCATTGAGAGATAGCAGAGCACATGTTTTTCTTTGAGTTTTGCCATTTTTGCATAGTTTAGATCAGGGGTCTCCAACCTTGACAACTTTAAGACTTGCGAACTTCAACTCCCATAATTCCTCCGCCAGCTGGCTATTGAATTCTGGGAGTTGAAGTCCACAAGTCTTAAAGTTGCCAAGGATGGAGAACACTGGTGTAGATCATTACTCCTCTCCCTTGATGACTGTAAGATGGGTGGATTTCCATCCCCAGAATTTCCCAGCCAGCACGGGTGACTGAAACCTATCCATCTTAAAGCCACCAATGCTGAGAAACACGTGTTATATAATCCAGCAGATTCCAGCTCACAGGCTTAGAGATCTAGCAACTCTGTTTTATTCTACTGTATATACTTGCTGTTACAAATCTGTTACAAATAGGGCATTGGATTGAGATGTCAAAAACCATAATATGATGGAAGACTGGTTGCCTCAAATTAGTAACTTCAGCTCTTGGGGAAGCCAGTACTATTGGCAGTCCTAGAGTGAACTAAATGAAACAAATGAATCAGATGTTTATTTCCTGACTGCATTGAACATTCCTCTGCCAAAAAAGAAAAAACAACCCATAAAAAACAAGTGATAGCAGGGAGAGAAATCATAGGCCTGATGTCCATATACAAATGTGTCATTGATTTTCTGTGCTATAATTACTGTGATGGAATCAGGATTACTTCATCTGAAAAGCATTATCTGGATTTGTTAATTTCATTGGGTCAAAAATTGGTTTCTTTGCTCTCACTTTAGCATAATATGTGAATTCAACCATGGAGTGGTGTTCTGTACAAGTTGAATCCAAACAGTTATTTTTTCATTCAACAAATCTTGATTTAAAACTTCTGGCTTAGTGTTTTCTCAATGTTCACTGCTGTGCTTGTGATTACAATAAATGTTTCATTAGAAATCTTGTATATGTACTGCCCTATTCACTTGTTTAAGTTATTCATGTTTAGCCATTAGGCAACAGAAGCATAAATGAGAACTGACCCATAGCCAATATTCAGCCTATTGCATAACAAATAATATTTCTCTTCTACGACTTCAGTTCATTGTCAGGTTCCATGCATTTATCTTTACCCAGTGTATACTTGTTTTTTTTTTAAATCAGAAATTTAAATGGCCCATACATGCAAAATTAATTACAATTCAAAATGTATTCTTGGGTAAGTCAAGAAAACCTAGTTTCCTTGCATGCTAATTGTGAATGAGTCATAATTAGCCATAATTTAATCATCATGAAAATAAATGATTTCATTATAGTACATTTGCATTCATAGTAAAATCTTTTTCTCAGCCAATTATCTGAGAAATTTTCTAGGACATTTGTTATTGTGAAGTATGCCATTCACAAGTTAAATTCTCCTGATTGTATTCTTTTTTATATATATATATATAGGCAAGATAAAAATAACCTGATGTTCCTGGAACCCCTGAGATTTCATTTTTAGCATAAAACATGAGCAAACCTACTTGCAGAATTTAACTAGATGTTAAAGGGCATACATATATCTACATACTGTCATGTACACAGGTATATATCTCATTGTATGGACTTTCCCCCCCTAATCACAATGTGTATTGTATAAGAGAATGAATATACAATATTATTTTTTTAAAGCAGGGAACAAAAATAACTAATATGTTTCGTTTTTTCAATAGATTTTCTCCACTTACTGTAGATTCTTAGAAATCACTCAGATTACATATGGCAGTTTTTATTTAGGAAAATAAAGTTCTACTTTTGGATATTACTTCCCCTGAATTTTAGTTCTATTTCCAAGTGAAATAATACTAGTTACCAATATGATAGAATTGTTTCCCCAATATTTAATATGTAGATAAAGCCAATTTCAAAGAACATGAGAAAACAAATTTGAGAATATCAGACCATTTTGATTGGTATACCAATTTTAAAAAGTATAGTATTTTGAATGGTAATTAATAGAGATGTTTACCATTTAATTTTAACTCTTTAAGGGTAATTTCCTAAGTTATTGCCCACTATTGTTTTTAAATGTCTATGGAGACTCCAGTCATCAAGGCAATGGTTGTCCCAAAGGTACTTTTTCAAGAGGCAATTGGACTTCTTGGTTTTTCTTTGAAGATGTTTCGCTTCTTATCCAAGAAGCTTCTTCAGAGATAAAGAAGCTTCTTGGATGAGAAGCAAAATATCTTCAAAGAAAAACCAGAAAGTTCAATTTCCTCTTGAAAAAGCATCTTCGGAATGACCATCGTTTCTAGTACATTATCTGATCTAACAGTTTTCTTGTACCTTTTTTCCAAATTGTACATGCTAATAAATGGACTTGAATAAATCTGAATTCTTATATTGCTATTTTCTCTATAATCTCATATATTTTCACACAGTTTTTGGTACTTTCCTCCATCCCCAATTTACCCAGGTATAAATACTTGTTGTAGAGCAGTGTTTGAATATATGGATTATTTTGACAGTCCTGTTCTGTACTTTTCCAGTTGAATGGTAATTATTCTTAAAAGAGAGGGTTTCATGCAGAATTCCAAATGGGGTAGCAGCAAAGAATTAAATAAAGGCCATATAAACTCAGGTTCATACAATTCTTCGACAATCCCTTTGAATGTTTAATATGATTAGTTTATACTTTGAAATTACAATTTAATCTTGTATATTTAATCTTGTATATTTACAATAATATTTGCCGCATGTTACTAGAACCTTGATTATTCAAATAACCTGCTGGATGGGAGAACAAAGACAAACAGAACAGTATGCAGTTTATTCTACATACAGTACTATATAATGGTAGTTAGCAATTTAAATCACTTTAAAAGGAACTGAGAGAAACTTAACAGATGACAAGGCTATTAAGGACTACTAGTCCTGCTTTCTACCCTTTACCTCCAGTATTAAAGGCTGTATCTTCTGAATAACAATTGCTAAGTAATCGAAGTAACTGGTATTTTTTACCTAAGGATGTTGTCCTCAAAGTTGGCCCATGGCCTCCCTGAATGTGTCTAGCTGGCCACTGAGGGTACCAAAAATGCTCATGGTATAATTTAGCTGGTGCTACACTTATCCAAGTTTGCCTGGCTAAGAAGTTATTCAGAATGGGCCTGGTTAGTACTTGGATGGGGACAGCCGAGGGATACCTTAACTTTAACCTTTATTTATTTATTCATTTATTTATTCATATTTATACTCCGCCTCATTTCCCTGGTCAAGGGGAACTTAACTTGTAGGATAGACTGAGAAATAAAAATAAAGGAAAGCATCCTGAGAGATCTGTTGCCAAGTAAGTTACATGAAATCCTTGGAGATGAGCTCACCTCAAAAGGAGACATCACCTTGTTTTAATAGGTGACAGCACCCTGGCTAATCTTGTCTGAGCTCAAATGTTATGTCAGGCTAGACCTGGTTAGTACTTGGCTGAGAGGCTACCAAGGAATGCCAGGGCTGTAGACTGGATGAGGAAGTAGGGGAAAAACTTCCTCAAAGGTGACTGTAGCAAACCATTCCTACATTGCTGCAAAGGAGTCATGGCTCTGTACTGTTTCCCTGAAAATACGACCTCCCCTGAAAGTAAGACCTAGATTGATTTTTACATGTATGCCCAATATACGTGTGCCCCTAACTAATAGGTTAGTCAGTGGATGATTTCCCCCCAAAATAAGACCTGGTGCCTTTTTTGGTGGCAAAAAAAATAAAATAAGACAGGATCTTATTTTCAAGGGAAACACGGTACATGATAATGAAGTTTCATATAGAGAAGAGGTGAAGTCTCTGGTGGCCTGGTGCAGTAAAATTACCTGGTTCTAAATGTTAATAAAACAAAGGAGATCATTGTGGATTTTAGAAAGGGATGGCATAGTCAGACTCCACTCAGTATCAAGGATGAAGCTGTGGAGGTGGTCAACAGTATTAAGTATCTGGGGGTGCAGATAACTAACAATCTGAACTGGTCTCTCCATATGTCATCCTTAGTGAAGTGTGCAAACCAGCACCTGCATTTTCTGTGTCCGATGAAGAGAACACATCTTTCTCCTTCTGTCCTGGCCACTTTTTAAAGAGGCACAATTGAGAGTGTTTTAACTAAACTGCATGACTGTTTGGTTTGGTGGCTGCACAGGGATGGGTTTTTACTGGTTTAACAACCAGTTTGTTTCATGCACGTGCACCAAGCACACACTGTGCATGTGTTACATTGGGGCAAAAAACCCCAAAAAACAGCTGAGGCGTGGCAGAGCCGAAAAACAGCTGATATGCGCTGCCATGCCAATCAGCTGGGCTTCAAATGAAGCAAATAAAGGTAACCTATAGTGCGCAGTTGGGTGGGCAGGCCCAACTTGCCGCTGACAGAACCAGGTCACCCTAAGTGGCTCTAGCATAACAAACGGTTTGCCCGAACTGGGCCAAAACAGTAGAAACCCACCCCTGTGACTGCAGTGCTTCAGATAGAAAGTTAATTCAGAGAGTGGTAAGGACAGCTGAGAAGATGATAGGAATCTCTTTTCCGGTTATTCAGGATACTGCTTATAAGCACTATATGCTTAGACCTCAAAGCATTGTTAGAGACCCCCACACATCCACTTTACGTCTGTTTCTGTTGCTCCCCTCTGGGACGAGATCTCGAAGTATTTCTAGCAGGACTACCAGATTCTGTAACGGTTTTGTTCCCTATGCCATCTATCTGGTAAACTCATGAGATTTTTCTCACCCATATACATGTATACATCTGAGCTAGACTGAGTTATTTCTCTGTGTCATCTAATATATGTGTATATGCATAATTTTGTATTTATTTATTCTGTCATAGTTATGTAGTGCATATTGGAGGTGGTGACCGTTTGCAAGCTATATGCAATGAAATTTCATTTTAAAGTATGCCAGTTAGTGTACATTCAAAGTGAAAATAATGTTATTCTAAGTACAAATACTGCTTTTCACATAGGAAAGATATTTCAGGTATATAAGCCAGGTTTACTCTGATATACAAATAGTGTTTTTGTTGGTAAATTTCTGGAGGGGGGAGCACCATTCCAACTCAACCTTCCACTTGTAGTGCAAATTTCCATAGTCCAACAAGAACAGCAGCAGGAGATTATTACTATATCAGTTGGCTATGATGATCTACATTATAATACTTGTGGATATTGGTGTGATGAATTGAAGATGTGAAGAAAATAGAATTTGTGGCTGCTGCTGTTTAATCACACATTTCTCTGTGTGAAGAATAATGAAAAAAAGCTGAAATACACAAGACTCTTGGGACAACTCATTTGGAAAAGCCAGATGACATTTGTAACAATTTTCCCAATGATTTGGCAATTTTTACCATTTCATCTCCTTAAAAAAAATCAGTGGAAAACTCATATGCCGAAATGAGCAAGTACAATGGAGATACTGACCTTTTACTGATAGAATGAAAGTCAGTATCCTGTTTCTCATACGGGTGACCTTTTTTTCTTCTTTTTAATTCTCATAAATATTTTTATCACCAAGACAATTCCTGCTTCCTTGCAAATGAAGGATACTTAAAAAATAAGGAACATTTAGTCCAAATATGAAACATTGGAAAAGACATCTAGGAAAATGAGATCTATTGATTCTATTGAGGTGAGAGTCACCTTTGGTGAGATGGGTGGCTACATAAATTTGATGAATAAATATTTTTAAAAAATATATACAGTATATATATAAAAAAATCAACCTGAGCAATGTTATCCACAACATTTAACAGATTATTAAACACAGTTACCGTTAATTCTTATGGCTTGATTTTGCTTGGAACCATTATGTTATTTCAAATGACATTTTTTAAAAAACAATTTACCTCACTAAATTGCCTCCAAGCAATCATATCCAGTATTATTTATGGCAACATTATTATAATTATGGCTGTAATACTGTAATTTTTCTTACATGAGATCTTGTGATATTTTAGATTTGAATGGCACAATCTGATGAGATGTTAACATAGTTTGTTGGTTCATAAAATGTTGGGGAAGAGATTTCTGGCAAGGCTTTACATTCTCATAAGTTTGGAGCATTTTTTAAAAAAAGTTGCTGACACAAAAGGTGATGAAATGATCTCCTTGTCTGAAAAAGTCGCTAATCTCTGATGTTTTAAAATTTGTGTTGAAATTTGTATGCACCTGAATTCAGGATATCTGACCAACATTGTGGTACATATATTGATGGTACCTTAGTTTCTCCAAAGAAATCCTAGAAGATATTTTATTAGTTTTTTAAAGTTATAATAAGTCCCACCTTAACCATGAAAGCCAGCTGGATGACTTGGGGTCAGTCACTATTTCTCAGTTGTCACCATAAGTTACTTGTAAAAATAATAAAGGAGCAATACAAGTAAATAAATAAGCAGATATTTATGGTATAATTCTAACAATGTTAACTTAGTTTAATTCTCATTGAGTTCAGTGGATATTATTCCCTCATAGACTTGTTTAGCCAATAAAAGAGAATAATTATAGTTCAGGGTTCAGCTGTGGGATCCTAGGTGCTCTGTGAACTCAATGGTTTTATTCACTTATGATGTTACCTAGTTTGGTAATGAAACATCTGCAAGAAAACCACCAATCACAGAGAGCACCAAGGACCGCACAGACTTGTTTAGCCTGAACACTTCAGGAATTAAGTCTCATTAAAATCATTGGAACTGAATACAACAGTTGATATTTTGATTTCATATTCTAACTGAATTTTCTCAAGACTTTGAAACTGAATGTTCCAAAATTCAGTTTATTTGTTTATTTATTTTATTGGATTTATACCCCACCTCTCTTCCCTGGTCAAGAGGAACTCGAGGTGGCTTACAGCAGTTAAAATGGGTACAATAAAGACAATATTAAAAACCACATTATAATAATAATGTAAAAGTACTATACAACACAATCATATTCCAATCAGTAGTCATTCTTCTGCGGGGGTGGGGGTGGGCATCAATCCCAAGCCTGCCGACAGAGCCAGGTTTTAGTGGAGCTGCAGAAGGCCAACAGATTAGGAATGGTTCTGATCTCCATGGGTTGTTTGTTCCAAAGGGCCGGCATTGCCACAGAGAAGGCCTTAGCATGGGGGCCCATCAGCCGACATTGTTTAGGTGACGGGACCCAAAGCAGACCAACTCTGTGGGATCTAACTGAGAGGCAAGAGGTGGCAGAAGGCGGTCTCTAAGGTACCCTGCTCCTAAGCCATGAAGGGCATTAAAAGTTGCCACTAG